>JABCQV010000498.1:0-12524 GCA_013186375.1 Fusarium aywerte | reverse complement strand
TCTCCGGAGCTGCTGGAGCAGCCGGGTTATAAGCCATCGGAGCAAAGCTGGTGGGGGCCGCTGGGGCCTCGGAGGACGGAGCCGGGGCGGGGGCAGTCGGAGGAGGCGCAAAGCTCGGGGCGGCAGACCCGTATTGAGGATCCGAGATGGCAACATTTTCCAGTTGCTGGACGACAGAACTCATAGGCGCAGGCTGAGGAGGCGGGCCAGGTTCGTCCAAGACCTCGACGTGTGACGGTGGAACGACTCTCCTGACGCCATTAACGAACTGGAGCGCATCTTGCTGCGTCCAGAAGTAGATGTCAAGCGAGTGAAGCTGGTAGTGATATTTGTTCTGATTGTGAGGATCATAGGTCGGTAGGTGCCATTCGTTCTGGTCAGCAACAGCTTCAGGACCGGTCAAAGTAACGGCGCAATGTTGCTTGTAGGAATATCGAACGTGTGCTTGATCGAGGTCTACACATTATATTGTAAGGCACTTGACTTCCAGCGTCCATTATAAAGTAAAGTCTTACATCCTTCAAAAGCGTCCTGATCTTCAGTGCCAGGCTGGTTGGCAATCTCGATGCGACATCGGCGCTCGTTCGCATTCTCAAAGAGGTAGACATAAGAACCCTTGTCAAATCTGTGGTGCCTGGGCTTCACGTGCTCCGGGCCATAGAAGTAGTGAATGTCTGCGAAGCTTCATGAGGGCGCATGTCAGTAACTGCAAGCAAGCTCGGCAAGCTTCGGTGTCGCAACGCAACTTACAGTGTCGCAACATTCTCCTCTCCTTGTCGCGCTGCCATATTGATGACTCGTCTTTTTTCAATGATCCCAATTGTTCAAAAACACTCAGTCAAAGCCCTAAAAACCAAGAAAACCAAAAAGCGCTTCTTGTGAAAAAGAAAGGACGATAAAAGCTCCCATAAGTTGCGGGTTTCTTAGGCTTTTGTACCCTCTCCTTCTACGTCCAATCCTCATGCTGGGCGCCATTTGACTCGCCGAATACAGAGCGACTGATCAGCTTCTGTGTTTCCAAGAGACGACATAATGCATATAAGTTGTCAACGTCGGCGCTTAAACGCCTGGTCTTGGGGAGGGGAAGCACATCTGTTGGCCAATCGAGATCGGAGAACCCTTGGTGTAGTTGAAGCTGTCCCACCTCCAAAATAGCGCCACCCCACTACCTAACCTAAACACAGACAGGCTCCTGCGTCGAGTCAGAGTTACTTTGGTCAGTCACATGATCTCGTGCTATCTGAACGCGTCCTAGTTTTTTTTGAGGGGCACCCGTCACGTCACTCTTCAGCATTCACCTTGGAGACGCGACGACATCGAGTAGGCTTCATGATGCCTTCGATAGTCCCCGTTCATGATATAAAAACACCGCTACTGATCCCTTGAGATGAGCTCGACTGATCTGCCGGGGGAACAGCCTCCACTGCAACCTGAAAAGGAAAGTTCAGTGACCGACAAAGAAATCAAAGACGTCGACGAAGAAGTTCCTGAAAATGTCGAGAGCGATGCCTTCAAAACACTCAAGTATTCTCTTCTGGGTCCATCTCTTTTAAAAGCAGGACAGGATAAGGTCGACCAGACCAAGGTATACATCCTTCACAATTAGGTCTTAAACCATAACTAAGGCAGATTATGTAGGTTTCCGAGATTATATATAATGCATCCAAGGGATCCAAGTTCTTTAATCGCGAAGAAGAACGAGACAAGACCCTGACCCAAAAGATCGAACAAATCATCGCTCGCAAGGCCCAGCTGGAGAAGAGGGACCTTACCCGCGATTTACGCAACGCCGATCGTCTTATCGCCGAGCTTGAGCTCACTCGCGACTTGACCCAACATATCGTTCATGTGGACTGTGACGCTTTCTACGCAGCGGTCGAGCAGCTCGATCGCCCTGAGATAAAGGATCTCCCGTTTGCTGTTGGCGGTGGCGTTTTGACTACATGCAATTATGTTGCCCGCAAGTTTGGTTGTCGATCGGGCATGGCTGGCTTCGTAGCCAAAAAGCTATGTCCGAACTTAATCCTCCTCAAGCCCAATTTTCAAAAGTACAACGCCAAAGCACACGAAGTTCGAGAAGTTCTTGTCAACTACGATCCGCGCTTCGAGAGCGCTTCGATCGATGAGGCGTACTTGAACATTACAGAATACTGCCAGGAACATCGGATGGACCCAGCAGAAGCTGTAGATCAGATGAGGAGAGAAGTTCACCAAAAGACAAACATCACCATCTCTGCTGGTATTGCAGCCAATGCAAAACTTGCAAAGATTTGCTCAAATATGAATAAACCTAATGGGCAATATGTTTTACCCAGCGATAGGTCTGCCATTATGGCTTTTATGCGTGATCTGCCAACGCGGAAAGTCAATGGGGTCGGTCGAGTTCTCGAAAGAGAACTTTTAGAAATCGGCATCAAAACTTGTGGTGATCTTTACGAACACCGACAGTATTTAAACCCACTCTTTGGCGAGAAAACTTCCGAATTTCTATTCACCTGCTATCTGGGACTTGGCCGCACCAAGATTCAGCCAGCAGAAGAATACGAGCGCAAAAGTGTTGGTACCGAGAGTACATTCCGCGATATGTCTGATCCAACGCAACTCCGAGAAAAGCTTCGCGCAACAGCCGAAGACTTAGAACAGGATATGAAGCGTGCCGAATGCAAAGGTCGAACCCTTTGTCTTAAAGTGAAACTCCATACTTTCGAAACCTTCACCCGTCAGGCCGTCCTTCCCAGGGCCGTATGGCTCGCAGACGACCTGTATAACTACGCCCTCCCTATCCTTGCTAAATTGGAGCAGGATATGCCCGGCATGAAACTGCGACTAATGGGTCTGCGGTGTACGCATCTCGTCAGAACAAAGAAGCCGGACACCATGGCTTTCTTCGGCTTCAAGCCCCGACGCACAGGCTCAGAAGAACATAAACCAGAAGGCACCCTGAAAAGAAAAGCAAGTGATGACGACGGAGAATGGGAACAATGGCCAGCGGCTGATTTTCAACTCGACGACCCAGATGGTCTTGAGGGTTCATCTAGTAACCAGGACGCTCTTGGACAATCGCCAGGTCGCCAGCATGGCAAGGAGATTGCCCCTAATCCTATTAAAGTGGATGCTGTTGAAGAGCAATGGTGGGATTGTCCCATTTGCAGCCGACCGCAGGCCGCCGACGAGCGACAGTTTAATGAACATATCGACTTTTGCTTATCAAGGCAGGCGATTCGTGAGACTGTTCAAGCGGATGGTCCATCAATGCGACGTGACCCAACGCCAGAGAGCAAAAAGCCACGGACAACAGATAAGAAGAGGGGGAGGCCAAAGGTGCCAGATCCCAAACAAAGACAGCTCTTCTTTGGATAGAGGAAATGGATTTGATGATTGAACGACGCAGACAGGTCTACGCTGTACCATTATGTAGAGATCCGTACAATTTCTTGGCTTATAATCCAACCGTCTAACCAAGTCTATCGTAATTCAAATCCTTCAACGCCTTGCTCATCCATATTCTACTCTATATGCGAACTTACATGGCCCTGGATTCTCGACTGGCCATCCTGAACATAGTGTTTGTTCTTCTGATTTTCGAGTCTTCCTCTTCTTCACGAGCTAGCTTCTCTCCTGGCAATCGGACAGCCTTGTCCAGCGCAACAGGAAGACCACGATGACGCCCTCTGAGCATGACCAAGCACAGTACAAATTTACTGCCAGTATGCATACCTCCTGCCAGGCTGTAATTCTGCCCCGGGGCTCCTACAGACAGTCCAACACATCCATAGGCAGAAACGACCTCGAACAGGACGTTGAAAATACTGTAGGTAAGGGGCTGTTCGAGAAAGTTGTCGGTTTCGATGATCATAATGATAAGGACAGGTAGAATGAGCCACCACAGATCGTGTGCAAGCTGTCCACGTATTTGCTGTCCAATGAAGGAAATACGAGAGTTATCGTCCGGGCCCTTGGGCGGAGGACGCACGCCAACACCATGGAAGGTCATGGTTCTCTTTACGGATTTCTGGGCCGCGGCTGTGACTCTTCGTCGCAGCGCCGGTTTCTCAGGCGCTTCTGAGATCGGGGGCAGATGGCCGGTCCCGTTCTCTGCTTCCAGAGCCTTGGGATCATCCTCATAGATACCGAGGGATCGCTCTTCGTAGATGTTGGAGTGACGCATCGTAATCGAAACGGGATATACGGAGACGTACATCATGATCATGTATAACAGCTGAACAGCGGGGTAAAGACTTGAGATGGAAACAACAGCGAAGCCGGCAGCACGCACAGCTTGATACTGTTGTTAGCATGATATGTGGTTATACAAGGACTTGTCACTTACCGATTGCTTGAAACCATCCAGCAATGATGCGGTCAGATACAGGCATGCTATCCACGACATCATTGCCGATGTTCAATACTTCGAAAGCCACCCAATCGATTGTGTTGATGACAAAGATGACAAGAAATAGCCACCACGTCGCACCCGAAGGGAAAAGGGTCGTGTATACCCGACGGGGGTACTTGAGAATAAACTCGATGGTCTCTTTCCATGGCCCAAGCGTCTTAGGTTGAGTCATTAGTTGCAATAGTCGGAGACTGCACCAGAGGAAAAATCTCAGAAGCAGAGGGTAGGCTGTATTGCCGGCTAGGACAAGGAGACCAACAACGATCAAGACAAAGTAGCCGTCCTGGAAAGCAGACATTCCTGCATCATTGAGAGACATGCCTGCATTGTTGAACGCTGAAGCAGAAAGGAAGATGCCGCACCACCAAGGGTTCTGATCATTCACAGTTGCCGCAGATGGTCGGTTGTTGTTGATCCAAGCACCAAGGGCAATACCACATATGATTTGCCAGGCGAACCCATATATGGGAACAACGACAGCCATGACCTTGAGCGCGCGGTACTCACAGCCACCCAAGGCTTCACGCTCGTCGGACGAGAGGTCATAAAATTGTCCTCTCTTGCTCGTGTTGTGGCTGCCAAGGATTTTCTTCCAGTGCAAGAGAAAGTCTTCTGATTCATCGCTGTCGGCTACAGATGCCGCTGTTGTAGGACGTCGGTCGATTTCATTGTCATTGTTTCGTCGGTAGATAGAGACACTGTCCCTGCCGCCACTTCGAGGTCGTAGATTGTGGGCGAACTGTATATGATCACCGGAACTAGAAGTTGCCGGAGGAATAAGCGATGAAGCTGGCACGTGGGTTCTGTTGCTGTCATTGTCTTCAGAGTCTGAAGAAATAGAGTCCTCTGGAGCGGTCACTGCTCGCCTTATAGGCTTAGTCGTGGTAAACAGATCTTTATCATTAGTATCAGTTTTCTCGGTCACGTTTCTCTGTTTGGTGCCCAATCCGGGTAGAGTAGCAGAGGTTCCTGTGGATGCAGGTGTTGTTTTATACTTGTCGAAAGAGAGAAATTTCCCAAGGGGTTTGGAGCGCCTCAGTGCAACGCGTCGCTTCCTCGCCTCTCGCTCTGTCCTCACAATATCCTCGAATCGTTTCTCAAAGGCATGCTTTCGTGCCATGACAGTCCAGTAGGAGACCCAGATTGCGCTTCCGATGATGAATAGAATGTATAGCAGGACCTGCTGCCATGTTGTAAGTTCCGAAAGGTTGACTGTATTCAGGCCCGTATCACTGAATGAGGATACAACGAGGAACAGACAGTCAATATAGGGGATGCTATGAGTTGGCTGGCTCGATCCCCAGAAGATGGCGGAGAATATGAGTGAGCCGAAAATGAAGTAGGCGTAATGGACAGTGATAAAGTTGATGGGCGGAACCAGCATCCAGGCCTTTGAAGTCACGGCATTGAGGCGCGGATGCTCCTCACGGAGGTCCTCCCAACGATTTTTGATGAAGTCGAACATTCGATATCGGGTGGTAGAGGTGAGACGCCAAGATTAGTAGGTTTGCCGACAGGCTGAGTCAGCTCCCAAGCAATGAGCGCAGAGCCTCAGAAAAGCTTGTGAGTTTAAATTGACGATGTTATTGAAAGAGATATGACATTACGATTGCCAGGCGAGATTGTTTGCGCGATGGAAACGCGGTTGTATAGGGCAGTGATGGATGATGCAAGTTAACAAATAATGCAGGAAATTCAGAGCGTAACGACGAAAGGATAGAAAGAGTGTGGGAAAAAGAAAAGTGACAACTGTCAGTGCATTAGTTGGATTGAAGGAGAATGAGATGGGAGGCAACTTGATAGACGAGACAAGTGGTTACGTTAAAGGACGGCTGCCCCTGGAATACAGTGCAAGGGGTCATTATGACAGCCCAGAACGATTGATGGGAGGAAACATCCAATCCATCCAATCCATATCCTGTCAGCGCTAAGAGCCTACCGTGTCCCAATCCCAATTGAAACGGTGGGCATAATCTCGAATTGATCCCAGCAGCAAATACAATGTTTTACAAGGTTGTAGTATCATGCAATGGCCCAGACATCGGAAAGGGGATAGATATCAGATAAGGAAGGAGGGAGGCAACCAACTTGTGAGTCCAGTCATAAATATATGATGAATATAGTAGTTTCACCTAGGTACCTTACCGTAGATACCTAGGTAGGTACTCTAACTAAGGTTTAAATTTGGCTTGACTTAGCTATCCGTAGTGGCCGTCCCTCTCCGTCCCTCCATCTCAGCGGAAGCTTCAGTAAATTAAATTTAGCTCACGGTCCTGGGTCTACCGGCTGGGTTCCGCCAGCGGGACGGGGATGGTATTATTGGTTCCGCCGTATTGTAATGAAAGCATGTACTTCCCTTTACCTCACTTATAACGTGTTTCAGACATCTTTGCTCGCATTCATGCTATTTATTTTCTTCCTAGATACTAGTAAGCATTTGTTTAGTATAATGGCAAGACCCAGATCTCAATAGAACAAATGTTTCATTCAAGAGCAACACACTATCAGATTCCTCGCCTCTTTCCCCGTCGTGAATATCTGGTCCCATAACCACAACTCTTAATTTAACCTCCCCTGATAGGATATTGTTGGAAAATGTGGCTCAACGTGTAAGCCCTCGGAAGGCAGATGAGGAGCCCCTAATTCACATTTTCATAAGCGTAGCATTAGGTGGCTTTCATGGGGTCCAAACGTGTCAAATGTTGAATTGCTGGAGGCTACTGTCGTTGGTCCCTGAGGTATGTATGTGTTGTAGTGCAGGCAATATAAATGGGTTTGAATTTATTTGATCCCAACGACAAGGCTCTCATCGACTACATTTCCATGATGGATATATTCAGGCCTTGATTGGATACGATTGAAACAACACGTCTTTCTTATCGGCACCCAACTGAGCATTCAACATGGTAAAGATTCGACCAAATGTATCGTGGCGAAGCTACAAGATGTGTGAGGTGCAGTGCTCGTCGCGAAACATTTTCGATATGTCATCCACTCCCACGTTCAAAACGGTCGCAAATTGGCTAGAAGATACGAGTATTTTCCCAGCCATACAGAATGTTGCATTTTTCTTTGCCCCCCTCGTGTCATGCTGTCAATCGATTCGGGTTGGGGAATACTTGTCGAATCAAACCCACATACCCTGCACCTCATCCAAAATATTTGTGACAGCATAAGAATCATCACGATGACCAACAAACTTTGGATCATTTTTAACAGACTCAGTCCTGGTGGCAAGACATGCGAGTATAAAATGATTTGTTATAATGGTAGATCACATTCGCCTGTCGTTGTTACCTTGACTAAGCCTTGTCACACGGAGTCTGCAGTGAAGGTATCACGACTCCATCTCATACAAACACTCTCGATCGTGAAGATCAACAGTATGCTGCATGCCGTACGTAGAATGATCACTCATAGCTCTTCATTACCATTTAATATGTAGCCGTGACGCACGATGTAGCAGACCTCCACCGCTAAAGATGAGCTGGATCTCCCACCACCCCACTGTCGTTGAGATAAAGTGGCCACACAGGGTAATCTCATAGCCTCTGCAATGGGCCTGGCACGAAAATTCTGTAGCAAAAGATCAGATGGTTATATGCTCTACCAGCGGAAACATACTTATTCGTGAACTTCACATCGTACATCGAGATCATTGTCCAGCAGTGGAGAGTTTCGTAGACTCCAGCCAGGCCACAATGTAGACAGGCATGACTCGAGGAGCACACATGTTTGCCTACTGTCCCAGACAATAACATAGATGCGGGGTGAAAAAGGATTCCGGAGAAATCGCCATCATGGCCGCCACACTTGTGACCGCCAGAAGCGAAGGTATCCGCAGGAAAAAAAAAAGAATAAAGAAGAAGGGTGTCAAACATGACGTCGAGATCTACAAAACTAACCCTTCTACCACGCTACAGGTAAATGGCAAACCCTCCCTACATCTACAGTCATGTATCTGCAACCAACAAGTCACTTGAGGGCAGCGTGGGGCGCTGATCCGAACCAGAACACACAAGATATCGACAGCAACGGATTTTGTTATGCAGCCCTCCAATACTAATGTATAATAAAGGGCATGAGATGTTATGGCATGTTGTAATATGCACAGAGTAGATCGTTATACATCATGTCTTTACAGCTCCTCGTGCTCGGGAGCGTCATCGGTATCAGCGATAATGGTCTTGGCGGCCTTAGCAGCATCGACAATAGCCTCAGCAACCTTGCCGGCAACCTTCTCGGAGGCTGTTTCAGCAGCCTCGGAAGCCTCACTGATGGCCTCGGCGGCAGACTCGGCGCCTTCGACGACCTTGGTCTCGATCTTCTCGGGTGTGGGGACGCCGTCAATTCCGACAAGCTCTGTCTCGAAAACTGTAGTTTCAAAGTGTCAGGCGGTGAAAGTAAGGCGAAAAGGAGAGCTGGGAATAACATACCCAAGGTTGAGCCCGCGGGGATGGGACCAATGGCTCGCTGGCCGTAGCCGTACTCAGGGGGAATGGTCAGGACTCTAAGTCAAGGGTCAGCGAGGCGATATCCTAGCTTCAGTGGTATGTTCTTGACGTACCGCTTCTCACCAATGCACATGTCAAGGAGGCCTTCGTCCCATCTGTTGCAATTGTCAGCTTTGGACCCGAATGCATCGCACCATGGCAAGGATACTACATACCCCTTGATGACCTGACCAGAACCGACCTTGAAGGAAAGGGGAGTACCGCGATCGTAGCCTTGTGTCTTAATTAGAACATGGCTTGCTGCAAGCATGTTTGCAGATGCAATGGCGGAATGACTTACTGGCATCGAACTGCTTGCCCGATTCCTTGAGGGTACCACGGTAGTGCATGTGAACCTTGTCGCCCCTCTGTGTCTTGCGCTCACAGACAACAGGAAGAGTCACATCGATCTTGAGCTCCTCAGCAACGACGCCAGCGGCGGCTGAGGCGAGAGCGGAAAGGAAGAGAGCAGCCTTCATGGTGGTGGTAGGGGCGGGAACGGGAAATTGAGTATACTGTAGGTATCGTAAAATTAGAGGTCACAACGGCGCGGAAGACGTTGAGAAGCCTGAAGTTCTGCAGTTGTGACGTCGATAAGTGAGGCAGTGTGATGCGAGGTTGTCGATGGATGGTGGATGGTAAATGGGCTGGGCTGTCCCTAGAGATTAGAGCTCTGGGGTTGGCTTCTAACTGAAGATGGCGACGTGGCCGTTTAGCGGGCAGTGGTAGCGGTAGTAGCCAAACGTAACAGCGCGTCATAACTTGGGGGGAGGTTCAGAGGGTCCAGGTACGCATCATGTGATTGGCCAATGGGATGCGGCCCGTCCAATGACTCCTTCCGTCTCGATCGTCTCGCATCTCCATTTAGAAACTGGGGAGATGAACAGAATCGATATAACAGGGCCCACCCATGAAGACGGAATTATTACCTACTCACCAGACATAACCCCGGCCTTACAGTCACGTTTTCCATTCAACTGCGGACATATACGTACCCTAGGTACTCTGTACGGAGCACTCTTACTAAACAAACACGTCGTTACTGTCTGCCAGGGCGAAAGCTCACCATGTGACTGACTGGTGACGAGATTGCACAACGCTTCACTATTAGCTGAAATAAACTACAGCTAAGCAAGGCGCAACAAGTGAAACATCCCTTATCGGTCCCTGATTTATACAAGCAAGCCTGCTATCGAACAGGGTATCACAGCACCACAACGTCACTGGATGGTCATGTTTCGCATCGAAGAATCATGAGCAAACAATTGACGATTCATCCACCCCAAATCTAGGAAAGGACAGTATGAGTGGCCCGCTGCGGCGCCGATGTACTCGCGCGTGACTGCTCCCAGGCATAAATAAGATGGGTGTAGAGCTTTCGCAATCGACATGTTTACAGCCGAATAGGCGCACCAGTTCCTGCAGCTGGAGATGCAAAGATGCAACCCAGATGGGGACACTCTCCAGCCTGCAGGTGTCAGATCCACCGAGCCAGGAAGCCCTGGGCCAAGCGCTATAGACGCTAATGCGCTTCACGATCGCTATCGCCTCCTGTCATGATGGTCTTTCTTTAGAAAAAGCGACATGATGATAACCTTTCAACCCCTTTTCGTCATGGTGGGGAGCATCGGAAGCTTCGCTTGCTTCGATAGGTTGAGATTTATGCTCAGAGAATCATGTCTTGGGTATCGATAGTTGTCTGGATCATTCTCTCTGTCGTGCAAGGGCGATGCCAGTCATGACAGTCGAATGCAACTCCGAAGGGGGTCGAATAAGCAAAAGAATATCTGAGACAAAGACAGGAATGTGGGATAGATAGGGTGAGGCCTCAGTCTTGGTTCCCCAGCCAAGACAAGCTCTGGATATTTATTTATATCTGGTCACTAACTCGGCTCCACGATCCCAAGGCAGTGGTACGTATTACTGGCCTGGGTGCCTTCGGTACCTGGGCTTTAGCCTTTAGTAGGACGGCTGCTGCGAGTGTTTCATGCATTCACTCAAAGGCTGGTGCATCGTGAATGATGCCCCTGGTCTAGTAATCAATTTAGTCCAAGTCAACTCATGTTGTGCTTTGGCTTTTGATAGTACATCACAGAGCGCAATAACGATTCGTGGCCTCCATTTGCAGGCAACAACAGACACTTCTGTTTGTCTTGTCTCTTTTCGTTTCTTTTCAATCACTTTCTTCTACTTTGTACACTACGTACCATGGCCGTCTCCATCAAACCTGATCTTGTTGCCTCGCGCACACCGTGGGGCTTGGCTTCTACATGCCCTGCCCTTCCCTGCATTAATGAATGCTCATTCGCCCTGTGTCGCTACGGCTCCGCCCTACCCGGGGCAGCGTCACCTTAGCATGGGAGCTTCACTTGACGGCCTTTTTGCCACCGAAGCCCAGCCCAGCCCAGTGCTGTCATTCTAATGGCCTCGTGCCCAGTCCAACATGATGCTCTGCAATGCAATTCCGAAGCCAGACCAGGATGCTTCCTTTAGAGTCTGGTCCCCTTGCTAGCCTAGTCTGTTGCTCTTGAGGGCCACTCGATGCCCAATGATTTGGCTACGCCCCATCAAACTATGCTGCACCCCGTGTTGCCAATCTATCTACGACCCAGCACACACCATCGCTAGTCCTCCCGTGTCGTGCCTTAGATGGCCCGTCTGCCGTGCCGGGCCCGGGGATCCAACGCGCGTGCTCGGTTCTTCGTCTGGTCTCTCCTTTGACTCACTCCCCTGAGTTGATGGAATTCCTGAAGCCCCCCCATATTGGAGGCTACCTAGTCTGCAAGATGCCTTGTGCTGGGGCAGGGCAATCCTGGTTCTCTAGGCTGTCAAGCCTTAGGTTAACCCACTTGCAATTATAGAGTACGTACTATCGTTTCGCATCATCAAGCTTCGAATACATATAGACCCCCTTCGTCGCTCTATGCCATCCTCCTTTTCACTCTCAACAAACACTCTCATACAAAGACTTTGATAACTCAGACAACTCTGTTTCACTTAAACAACAACCTCTCTTACAACCAAACAACAACCAAACTCTTACAACCGCAAACATGAGCTCCCCTTATACCGTCCAGATCCACCAGAGCACCAAGGAGCCTTCAGTCTCCAGCTCTTACAGCTACTCTTCTGGTTCGTACAGCTCTTCAACCAGCACAACACCTCGATCTCTTTCTCCTGGCGAGTACCGCGAGTACGGTGCTGGTAAGTTGCCTGCCACCGAGTCTCGGGGCTCTCCAATATGTTTTAGACCCACTCTAACCGTCGATGCAGATAAGCACACTACACAAGTCGCCAAGTCTGGTCGCAACCTGGTTATCAACCACAACAAAGTCTCGTACGAAAAGGACTCGCCAGTACCAACATATGCAGGTGCATATACACGAACCTGAGCGACTCTACCGCGATCCCTTTTTATATTTCCTATGTTCCATCGAATTTGAACAGCGATATGTAACGGATATGGGCTAGACCATGGACTGGCGTTTTTCTTTAAACATTATGAAGCAGAACTGTTGTGGCCAGCAAGGCCATGTATGATGGACAACTAGAAAGCGTGAATTTTACAGCGACAAAGATTGATAGACATTGCGATGGGGTGGGCGGAGATTGATTTCCTTTTTTTTTTTTTTTTT
>JABCQV010000496.1:0-44591 GCA_013186375.1 Fusarium aywerte | reverse complement strand
GCTTTGAAATTCTTAAGTTTGTAGAATATATCATAATATGAGAGGCATTCTTTCTGCAACTCCTGTAAAACAACACCATCAACCCAACACCCACCCATGCGCCTTTTGACCTCTCTTGTTACAAAAATATTGCTACATGGAAAAAGTATCACTCCAAGTTAGGATCTTGAATACTTCCCGGCTTTGGCGCCACATCAGTAAGCGTGCCACACTTGGAACAAGTCCTCCTGTCATCGTTATTCTTAAAGTCGTTCACAGCCGCCTTGATCTGAGTTCCCAGATCGGTGCAATGGAACGCAGCCTCATGAACTACCTCGCCGCACTCAGCGCAGTACCAGCGCATACGATCGAGTGAATCCTTGGGACGGCGCTGCTCGAGGACCACTCCAACGGTGTTTGCGAAGCGGACTGGGTTATGAGGCGTGTTGCCGGGCAGGAGAAACATGTCACCCTCACGGATGATGATGTCGCGAAACTTGCCCTCGTCGACGACCTTGAGCATCATTGCGCCTTTGTATTGGTAGAACCATTCTGGCGTTTGGTTGATGTGGTAGTCGGTGCGAGCATTAGGGCCACCGACGATCTGGACAATAGCCATTTAGTTACCTTGTTCGTATTGAGTAAACTTGACAGATGTGGGCTCACCATGACGCTGAAATCTTCATTGTAGACGCAGTAGTTGTTGATGGGGGGTTGTAGAAGATGAGAGTTCTCTTCAAGCCTATTACGCTCGTACGAGTTGGTTAGCTAGGTATCTCATCTTTAATGTCTACTTTAGCTAGACTGAGTAGTTGACTTACCACTTGGGCAGATTCACTGGTGGTGCGAGCATATTGTATCAGTTTTTCGGTATTGTATGTATATGTTTTGAGTAATAGATTAGGACAAAAGAGTTGTAATTGAAGTAAAGGTTAATTAATGAGTGAGTGAGGGGCGTTGACTGCGGATGATTTGTAAGTGAGAGCTGCGGATGTCACGGAAATTCCGATTTGAACCAACTTTACTACTACTAGGTATACGAATAGAAACTACCTCCTAGCAGGATATTAAATTGTATAGACCACCTGCAACTCAACTCTAGGTAATGCTAGGTTAGTACCTTAGTTATTCAATCTATGATACAGTAGCTCCCCGCTGTAGATGCCGTGATACGGACAGGGTTGAGACGACCCCTCCCTCCGAAATGGGAGCTAAAACATCAGGTACTTGTATCACCGCACGGTTTTAGTGTGTTAACAAGTACCTGCTGTCGCGTCATTCCACCCATCTGCGACACCTGCCTTACCTTACTCCCCTTGTTACCGACCGACCGACCGACCTCTAATCATCACCGAGAGAAGAGAAGAGTAGAGTCCGCCTGATCTTGCGCAAGTTTGAGCTCGTTTCCATCACCAACCGACTTTATATACCTGCCAACTTCCTTTCTCTAGTCCAACAACGCGAATAAAACCCTCGATATCGACTATCAATTTATCTCGCCATGGATCACACGCATATGGATCACAGTGGTATGGACCATGGAGATATGGACCATGGCCATGGAGGAGGCATGAAGGACATGTGCAGTATGAACGTATGCGACCCAGCTCGTGTCTCAATGGGAATACATGCTAACACTCCTTACTTAGATGCTTTTCACCTGGGACACCAACAACCTCTGCATCGTCTTCCGTCAATGGCACGTCCGTTCAGCCACTTCGCTCTTCTTCTCCCTCGTCGCTGTCATCATCCTCGCTATCGGCTACGAAGCTCTCCGATCTCTATCCCGCAGCTACGAGCAAGCTCTCGATAATCGCGTCCGCTCCGCTCCCAGTAAGTTTCCTGTTTTCTTCTCCCCCGTCTTTCTACGACTATTCCACATGTTTCCTTTCCGAGAAACCCAAAGGACAAAAGAAAACAGAATGTTGCGCTACACCCCCTTGCCTTGTCTGTAAAGAAACGTCGGGGGAAATGTCAAAATAGCTCCGTTGCTAAGTCTTACCGTGAGGTCTTGATGGTCCTGTTACTGAATCGACTCCCATCCTTTCAGGACAATCCCAGGGACAAGCCGACCAGCGCGCCCACCTCATCAAGGCCATCTTATATGCTCTGCAGAACTTTTACGCTTTTATGCTCATGTAAGTACCTCGCAATCCTCTGCCATGGACCGAGGGACGGCTTTAACAAAGACAGGCTTATTTTTATGACGTACAACGGATGGGTCATGATCTCTGTTTCGCTTGGCGCGTTCCTCGGATATTTGTTCTTTGGACAAAGAACTTCTGCCACAAAGGATAATGCATGTCATTAAAGAGTTTAACCTTGCGAGGTAGCGGTTGTTAAAATGCCACGACTGATGCGGCGTTACCGTTGCGACAACCCAAAGTCTATTTGAAGCAGTTGCGTACCTGTCTGAGGTCTGGGTAAATTATCATACAAGATGACAAAACAACGCCAAGGATGGCTCGAGGTAAACTTAGGACATGCTTAGAATAAGTTTACAATAAGTTCAACCTCTTTCAGTATACCTATGCTTGGCCTTCAGGTACAGTGAAGTGTCGTCTCGGACTCTATCGCCGTCAGCTGAACCGGCACGAAGGTCACGATATTCAAACCATAAAAATATTCCTGTATCGCAAACCTGTTTCAAGACCTTACTCTAATATTTCATAAACCGTAACTCTATCTATGCAACAACTCTACATCTTCGCCGCCTCGCCAGGCTCTGTCTTCTTCTCCTGAACCTTCTCTCCAAGGTCTCCCAAGCTATCCGCATGCGCAATGATCTCCTCATCACCAATGCTATCGTTATGCTCAAATTCAGGCTCCTGCGCATATCCAATCCTCGCCGCATCTACCAGAATACGCGCCGTCATGCCCCACACCTTGAATCTGCCATCTGGCTCCTCTTCTTTCTCCAGCTTCTCGACCAGCTGGCTTTGTTCGCTGTCCTTTCGTGGTTTGGAGATGCTCTGGTTGTTAACAGGCACGTAAAAATTGTGCACCCGCCACTGATGGTCTTTCCATGAATGCCAGAAGCCATCATACCATTGTCCTTCGGGGAGTTTCTCGCCAGGCGCAGGAGGAAGGTCGCTCGCCTGGAGGAAATTGTAGAAAGGTGCGCTAAAGACAGCAGCGACTTCGCGTGCGTCCAGCCTAGGAATCATAGTCTCTTCTACAGTAGGAGCGGGCTCCCCTGCCGTTCTCTGATCTGCGTGCAGAAACGCAACGCATGGTCTCACTACGAGATGCGTCCGTGCAAGAGAAGGCGGTAGATAACACAAATGCTCTACGTGGAATGGTTTAGGGAGTTTAGAATCATCCATTGGAAGCCCAATCTCCTCCCAAGCTTCTCTACGGGCGATCTGAACTGCATGGTCGGATTAGTAAATAGTGACAACATTTGGCAGAAATGTCTTACATGGTGTCTCTTGGGCGTCGTCCGCCTTGCCTCCAGGAAAGGCAGCATGTCCAGAGAAATTCCTCAGGCTCGCAGCTCGCATGGTGATAACGACACGCAGGTCACCGCGGCGGTCAGCATACAGCAGTACCAAGACAGCCGCCCGTCTCCGAACCGGAAGACGGTCCCATAGCGGGAATGCGGGAGGCTTATAAGCGCGGAAGCGAGCAATAGCGGCCTTGCGAGATATTATGTTGGTTAGCAGTCTGCGGTATATGTGAGGGGAACCGGACAGCAGACGCATTGGAATGGAACGAAAAGAGGAAAGCAGAATGGGGATAAGAGGAAAAGAAACCTACAGCGGACATTGTGTTCAAGGGTGACATGGTCAGAGAGTCATAATACAGCGACGCCTCTCCCTCATTGATACTAGCAGCTTCACGAATACCCCTCTGTAGCGCCTCAACGACGTCGACGTCGGTGATGCTGTGGCTTTCTGTGTTCTCTGTCTCTCTCTCTGGCTCTGTATCTTTAGAGGGCTCGTTGTTGATTGAGGCGGCTCCTGTATCGTGGATCATGGTGGTGGAAGATCAACAATGCAGAAACTCTAATCGCCCTAAAAGAACAAGATCGGCGCCTGTCTTGTTCTTCAGGTCAAGTTTCTTGTCTCTTTCCCCCTGTGTTGTTTCCTCTCGATTACTGTTAAGTTGCAATAGTCCAAAAGTCGAGCCTTGAAATGGAGATGGAAGACGGAGATCTAGAGATGTGGATGCCTCGGCCTGGAAGCGGCTCCGGCTCCGGATCTGGACGGATCTTGATTTGTGGGGGTGGGGCTCGGGAGAGAGACAGAGAGACAGACCGTAGAACCTGGAAACCAGACTCCGGAGTTTAACATACCTAGATATCTAATGGAAAGTAATAAGTTAATCCCTTTGGATGAGATGAAATATCCATAAGAATAAGTAACCTTAGTTTGACTGTGAAACAACTATTCCGTCACAACTGCAGAGAAGCCCAATATGTCTTACTTCCTCAACCATAAGATTCTTTTATTTCATTCAGCAACATCTAATTGAGTTATATCTAAGTGACGTATTAACCAAAACATTTTGGGGGGAATCTTTTAACATGACGCCGCGCTAAGTTCAATAGCAAGCAAAACCTCCTCCAGTCCACGTCATGCTCATTATTCCTGTTTCTCCTCACTCATCGTGCGATTTCCTCCTCTGGAATCACCTTGACATGATTCCTGAGCTGTGTCCTTCTCCTTTCAAGCCTGGCAACCTGCATTAATCTCGCGCCATCACGCGCGCTCGAAAAAAGGTCCTTGGCCTGCATCCCCGTCATTGATAGACTCTTATGTTCTTGTGGCTGCTTCGGAGTTTGTGGCATCGAACGAGGTGTTCCTAGCTCTACCGATGTGCGTTCCTCACTTCGACGAGCAAAGAAGTCCTTGAGAGCACCCCTCGCACCACCGTCGTCACCATCTAGTTCATCACCATCGTCGGTCTCGAACGCACTGCGAGGCGGAGATATTACGCTTGCAGCATCCGTAGAGGGAGGAATCGAAGGTGAATAAGGACCCTTGGTGGGCTGGTTGGTGGCGGTCAGTGTAGAGTCTTTTCTTCGTGTGAATAGCGACCGCGCTGACACACTCAGTCGCCTACTGAGCGAATTGCGAGATCGCGCAAGGGGCGACGTCCCACATACTGATTGACGTTTGTCGTTGTTGGCCAATCTGGTCGCAATCCGATGGTACTCATCCGCTGTCTCAAGGTCGCTGAAGTAGTTATAACATGAACCTGCCTGCCAATTGACATCTTCGTCAAACGGATCGTCCAAGTTTGGGACGGGTTCTAGTGCAGCCATTGTAGACCCTACGCTACTCAGGCGTCTTGTCTTATCAAAATGAAGCGAAAACGACCCTCTATGTGCTTTGGGTGATATTGGGACCGTATAACTTTGATTACTCAATACACTGTCACAGTCCGGCTCCAGTGGAGGCATGCTGCTGTCAGAGGATCTCGGCTGATAGTCCGCGAGTGGTGTAGGATCATCATCGAATATGGGCTCGTCTAGTGAGATGCTATAACCACTAGACAAATCGTCTCGGATGGATTTGGGCGAGATGGAAGGCGAGTAAGGAGGTCGAGTTGTGGGAGACGCCCAATCGATACCAGGACCGACATCGTGGCCAATGATTTGTTGAATCTTTTGAGAGGAACGTCTTTCGCGCAATGATGTGTTGCCTGATATGCTCATCCGTGACGCGCGCTGTCTTGTTAAAGCTCTGGGCACAACCACAGGGGGCTGTTGAGGTAATGCCTTGGGATCGTTTCCTGGCCCCAAAACTTTCGGGAAAGCACTGAATCTTGCAGGTGGCTTTGCATTTGAAGAATGTCTTGATGGTGTTGTTGGAGGTAAAGGCAAAGGCTTGTTGCGATATAGATATGCATTTTGTGGTGGCAGCACGAGTTCTATACTGCTCACTGGCCGTGCACAAGTCGTCATACTGATTGGCAGTATACTCTTCTCGATAAAATCTCCTTTATCGTCCGGCGTATGTCGATCAAGCCGGGATGGCAGTGGTCGGGGCCCTGCATGTATCATGTATGATATATTGCTTTGCAACCCTGCAGTGTTGATTGCGATCCGCAACTAACAGCTGAATTCCAGGGCAAACCTTATGAAAGCGCACGGTTCCCTTGAATTAAGTGAAGAGTAGACCTCGTCCAAGTTGACTCCGCCACGGCAAACTACTCGTGCTCAGTCAAAGTGAGAGATCGGTATCGTCGGGTTGGTGATAGCTCTGGAGTCGCAACAAAAGCTATCAGACTCAAGACGCAAAGAAAGACAGAGGAAACCCCTCGTTCAGCATGGACTTGAGTCGCCAACACCATCTTATGGGTGTCTCCAGGCAATTGTGAGTTTGCGCCGTCATAGTTCGGCCTTGAGACCAAGCCTATGGCATCTCAGCATCGATCCATTTTCATCCGGAGTCACCTGGCAGCTAGCGGGTTGTGGCGGAGGCTTGAGTCTAGGCTCAATGAGCTGGGCGACACATATTGGCCAAAAACATGGGCAACATTCCAGTCTTGTTTGGCGAGAACAGACTGCTCGCGCCTCGCGAATTGTATATAAAAGAAAAGCGAGAAAGCCTGTTCTTTCCCTACAATTTAGGATGAGTGATTGAGGATCTTGAAGCATCTTCGGTATTTAGGCGTAGCGAGCTGGCCACAGGCACGCAAGCAAGTCATCATCGTTAGAAAACCATGCGACCACATACACAATAGTCGTAGAAAAGATCAACACGTTCATGGCGGAAGGTAGATAACATAACGCCATCACCTGTCTCTTCAAAGTCAGCTCTTTCACGGTTAATCGTAATGTTCTGGATCTCCCAGAGCATTGTCTTTCACGCGTATTGCTTGTTCTTTGAACCAAAATGGCTTGACATTGCCAATTTGGTGCTTAGATCAAAGCTTCGTCCGGGAAGGGCAAGGCTGTCAGCATATACGCGGGATCACCCATCTGGCTTATGACAGCAAGATCGCCAGGTGATTGCCATAATGCTGTAAAGTTTTCCGATTACCGGGGATGACCTCGTGGCATTTCAAGCCTTTGCCGGCAAAATCCTCAATGAGGTAGAGTATCCGGCCACCAAGCCTCAGCCAGGAATGTTGCCGTGAAGAAGAGTATAATGATCAGACAAAGTGATCCAATTCGAGCTAAGGTGTGGTTGGGAGTCGTTATTGAACATATCATTGAAAGTCGTAGTTCTATGAAAATTGCACAGACGCCTGAAAAAGCCCATCGTCTAGTCGTCATTTTCTCACCAAAATTCTCGGCAAAGCCATCAATCGTCTTCGTTATCTTTACCCTGATAATTTCCAAGTAAAATATCATCGACTCCGAGGCCAGTGGAATTGTTCCTTAACCATTCCGTCTCGACGCGGAAGAATATCCATACCCATCGACGGAAAACCTCAAGGAATTCAATGAGAAAAATGCCTCCCTCCAGATCGCTGAACTTGTCCAGGCGACTGCTGAGTTTCATTGACCATGTGCATCTTAACATCAAGTCCATGCCAATAACTAGGTAATAGAGATTGGGGTTCCTGAAGACCAAGCGATCCCGCAGCCCAAAGGGGTGAGTAGGGGCTTCGCGGTCTTGCCTTGAGGAGAAAAGAGTCATATCCCAATCCTTGGCCACGTCCCAGTAGAAAGAGTAGAGCGAATTAATGAGCACAGCAACAAGCCAAGCCTTGTGGAGGGCTGCCTTGGACTCGGAATCCTCAACTGATCTTTGCCAAGCACTGGTAATTAGGACTGGGAATGCCGTCGAATATTTAAGCGCGTTAGCCAGGTGCTGCCCGCCCCATCCGGTGGACTCTTTATACGGAGCTCGTCGAACACGGAAGTATTCGATCAAACACTGTCGAAATCGTATCAAACTCGGCACACCCATTATGAAAGGCACGAGCACTATCCCTCCGCAGTTGCGATCAGGTCGCTGCGTAGCTGATCCTTGAGCCGTGAAGAACATGCATAGAGTAATGAAGAGATCGCCAAAGACCTTGGCGTACGATGTGAGAACATCGGCCAGGAGAATATCTCCAAATTTGCCATCTTGAGGCTCAGCAAGACCTCCTATGCTCACACGCTTCAGCGTAGCCAAGAATCTCCTTCTTCCACCACTGGGTAGATTTCGCAATGGGACAACGAACATCGCAATCAGAGCCGTGAGGTATGCTAACGGCATCCATCCAAGCGCAATCACACGATCGGGCACACCCCATGTGCACAACCAGAAGATAGATATAGACATCGCGAACAACGCCGAGAGGACAATTGCAAGACGGTACGTTGAGCCATGGTGTGGTATGTGTTGCGGCGATGCTCGGCCGGGATATCGAATTAGCTGA
Source organism: Fusarium aywerte (assembly GCA_013186375.1). Lineage (NCBI taxonomy): Eukaryota > Fungi > Ascomycota > Sordariomycetes > Hypocreales > Nectriaceae > Fusarium > Fusarium aywerte. Next base: position 36,287 of record JABCQV010000496.1, on the reverse strand, counting down.
GGAACGTCGACGTTGAATAGATAGAGGCAATGAAGATTTAACCCCCACCCCCAAACAGCTTCTGACAGTTAGAGATGTACAGCACACTTGAGATAGTAAGGTTTCAGTGCCTACCTAGAGTTGCGATGAAGCCAACGCGGTAAGGCAAAGGGAAAGTCAAGCTGAAGGAGTCAAGCCCCGGATCGACAGCCGGATCACCGTCCATTGGAACGAACCGCCATCGAGCGAAGATAACAGAGGGTCGGATTGACGAGAAGTGCTCAGAAGAGCGGTGACAGAGAAAAACTATGCGATGGTATCAAAGGAATGACAGGAAGTTAAAGTTCATGAGGTTTTGCGACAGTCCAAGCTGTCCTCTACTGTCGCTGAGATTAACACGGACGGATCCACATTCTTTTTTTCAGGGGTGTCAAGCAGCTTCTACCGATAAGCGTCAGTTATTCTTTATCTTATCATACTGTATATTATCTTATCAAAACCCACCTGACTTATCTTATCTGTCAGATATCCTTGTCGCGTCTTCAGCCATAGCGTCTGACAGCGACATCACTGACATAAGGCGCGCGGCTAGCATAATTCCGAAAGCTCCACATACATCCGAGCACATCGAGTTCAAGGCCCACTAACCCACCTTCCAACCCACAGCCATATCCATGCCATTCCCACGTTGCTTTTTAGAGCATGTTTGGTCACTATCCCGTTGGTCTGTTGAACGATCAGCGCTTGGCAATGTCAAAAGTCCTAAACGACATGTCAATATGGCAAACAGACTGACAAAGCTCCGAGGTCCGGGGCATCTCAACCTGTTCTTCCCCTGCTTGGTCCTTCCTGATCTTGGTCTTGTTAGTCTAGGTCTTGCATTGATGATATGATTCCTAACTCAATGATAGGATCAAAGCCATACAAACAAACATAGCATTAGGCTGGAAAGATCGACTAGAGGCGCTAGAACCAAAGTCGAGTTGCAGCCGCACTCATTGTCAGGCCGTTGAAACAAGCCCTCTGGGCCTTTCCCAGTCTGCACGCCTGCATATCTCTGCTTGGCGCTAGTGCTCCAGCCCAAAGGCCCTGGCCTGCTCCGGCTACAAGCGTCCCTCACCGCAGATCTAGGGGTTAAATCCGGCTTGATACCATTCGCTAGCCCGACTTTTTGGAACTGCGAGAAGGTAGCACCCCCCTTGCCCCGGCAGAACAAGTCTCCATCGAGGTACGGATACAGTGTAAGCTTGCGACTTGCTTTTGTCACTTCTCTCTAATCTCTGGTAGGCTGGGCCTGGCGCATTGCGCTATCGACTGATGGTCCAGCTCCAGCCAAGGCCCGTTGGAGATTTAGAAGAAAATTCTTTGCAATCATGGAATCATCCCCGGTCGAGCGGATTTGCAACCAATAAAGACCCCAGTTCGACAGCATACTTGCAGACTGGAAGCAAGCTGCGGATGGGGAGTTGCATTTGCTGATTTGCTTTGGGAAAGGAATTGATGCAAATCAGAAACAGAACCAAATCACATCCACTATCCGCATTCTCAAGTGTCCCTTATCCGAAGCTGTGAAGGGATGGAATGCTCTTGTTACAGGGCTGAAGAAAAGGATGCGGCCTTGGACGATTCAATTAACTTGACTCTACCCCCCATCAATGGGCCTATGACCGACGCCACTGTCGCCTCCAACTGTCAATGACACAATGGCTTCCGGCTCTTTTCTGGCGGACCCTGCAAAAGCAAGCGACAGACCCAGCTTCTCACTCTTGTACTCCTGATGCCGACCGATGACCCCCTCAGCCCTCCTAGGAGGGCGTGAAGTAAAACGTGGTGTGGCTCAAACGCAGAAAAGAGAACCCTGGCGGAGGCAATCTTCCTGGTTCAGGTACCAAAATTCGGCGGCTTAATCGGCTGCCGACTTGAAGGCCCCCATAGATTACCCAACCCTCTGTCTGACAGTTGGGGAACGAACCCAACTTGGGTTCTTCATGACATAAATGGATCCCTTATTATCCGAGCAGTCCTGGAAGTCTTGTCGTATATATCCGTACATCATGAGCACTCCACAATCGTCAAGTTTCGCCGCCGCCGAGTTTATTACTGAAAACCCAGGAAAGCCTGTTCCCCAGAAGCCCGTCCGAAGAAGAGGCCTGAATGACCAAATAAGATGGGTTAGGTCATGGATGGCCAAGCTGCCTCAAGGAGACGAGGACTGGGACAACAACAGACCATCGACGCCAGAGGACATTTACCGTTTACATGATCGCCTTACCATCTCCCACGTTGAGTCGCGCCGAGATATGGACTGGCACACTCTCCTCAATACTTACGCTGCTGCGTCTCGGGGCTTTGAACCTGGAAGAGAGACTCAGACACATTGTATGGTCATGGTCGCATTGTGTCACGTGGCCCATAGCCAAGGCCTCACGACGGACGAGGTTATGACGGCCATGGCAAAATGCGTCAGTGGAGGAAGTGATACACTTAGGTCCAAGCGATTCGCATTGCCAAAGTGTGTACAGATTGGAGACGAACTTGCTGAAGTTTTAGGGCCACGGGCATATGAGCTCCCGTTAAGAGGTAGGCCTCCCCCCTCCAGTCTACTCTTACAATGTCCTTTGTTCTTACAATAAGCAACCCAGTGAGCGCCTACTTCACATTTGGCCAACACTTTACTGCCGAATGCTTCCCAATTCTGCGCAGGGAGTCTGCGCTTGCCCATCGCCCAAAAACCAGACTGCCCTCGGAAATACTTAGAATCCCAAATCTCGTCTTTGATGTTTGCGACGGGAAGGTTAGGTAAATAACGTGGCTGTACCAATATCATATCATCTCTTGAACTGACACCATGGACAGTTTGGAACAGATAGAGAGGGCCCTAGAGCCGGGTCAGACGAAGGCGAAATCGAGGTCGAAGTCGAAGCCAGGTTTAAGGTCGTTAACGACAAGATCGACAGGGAGTCCAGAAAGCATCAAATGGAGCATCGCCTGTAGCGCGGATACGGAACATGACATGATACACATCATGAAGTAGGAGTCGTGGTTGAGGGTGAATTCTATTCAGGCTCCAGGTGGAGGGGGATATAAAGAAACCTTATGTGTCCTCCCTGAGCTTTCAGCCCTGTCTCTCGGAGGTGAAGAGCGTAAGACGATTCCCATGTCTCCTGTTGAGAAGATGCCTTGTCTCTAGAAATGAGCTCGACATCGTACCTAGCGTTCCCCAGGGCCACGACAAGTGCTGTATATCCTTTTAGCAACGTTGAAGTGTTGCCCTTCTCAAGACGGAAAGCCTGGGGGCTTATTTCAGGCATTTTAATGTCCTTGACGACCATTCCGAAACTCCTTGCCCACAACTGGAGGTCCTCGGCCTAGCGAATATTAATACATTTCCAAATAATATAATATTTTCACTTTTCCAATACAAGATCAAGGACAGGTTTAAAGAAAAGCAAAAACGAATTGGGGGCGTAGTGAATACCAGATCTCGTAAAAGAGCCTCACACAACAGCTCGCATGATTTCGGTAAACCGTAAGTCAATAATCCTTCTCTCGTCTCGACAGGAAAAAGTGTCAAGACTTCTGTCGTTGCATCTTGTTGGAGGGCTTGTACGTGAGGGCTCAGAGGCACCATCCTATACAAAGGGGTTGACATGCTCGGGTACTACTTTCATTGCATAAGTTGTGTGCCGCCAAGTGGATTTGAAGGACAGCCAGGACCTACACGGCTAAATCAGAAGACTTTAGACAAAGCTACCTTAGGCAGCTATGATTCGAAACGGGGATGGGATGCCTCAGGCGTCTCGGCAGATCAGATCGTCCGCGGGTGGTTCTTAATGCTTCCGTTGTGAATCCCTTTCCGATCGTAAACCTGGTTCTAGGAGCCGCCGAGAAAAGAGATAACATGTGTATCGTGCATCATTGCTACCGAGTATGCACTCTTATGCTTCTTGGCGGGTCTATACAGGAGTCAACAAAGGACCTGTCTATTCCTGCGAGGGCACTCGTGTTTGCTATACCCACGCCAGGCTTGACCAAGGCCGGCCAGGCTGGGCTGGGCTGGCCGTTGAGTGACGGATCGTTTACTTCACAGCACGCGATGACTGCATATGCCGCCGCTAGTTTCAAATTTGGTTAACTCGATTCGACTAGCAATTAGTAAAATTTACTGTTTAGAGTCTCATGTTTGCGTGTTTCTCAGCTGCAAGTCCGCAATTAGTTGGCGGAGATGGTGCCGTTGTGTGGGTGAGGCGAGGTCAGGCGAGACGAGGCGCGCGTAAAAGTTTAACCAAGTTTCCACTCGCCAGGTTTTCTAATTCTACTGTAGGTAATTTTGGATGCAACATGGCACTAGATCTACGATGCCTGAAGATCATTTTAGCTCGATTTCTAAAAGCAATATCATAACGTTTTCTGGTTTAGGTACGGTAGTATGGTATTGCCACGTTTTCTCTCCAGGTTACTGACCTCTAGTTCCGATCAAGGATCAAACTCTGGTCAATGTGAGACGCTAGTTAAGTCTGATAAGCACATACATAATTCGCAAGCTTGTCCAAGTTAGTTCAAGTTGGTAATTTCTCCCCTGAATACACAGTTAGCATCGTCCGCCTCGGCTGTATTCAGGATTTAATATTGATCCCCCCTTGGAGATTAGATATCGGTCCACCTCTTCACTTGACGAAAAGGGAAACCACAGATCGATTCGTAGACTCCCGATATGTGTTGGCGTGTTTTCCATGGTGCCTTGCCCTGACTCGCGAGTTCCGTGTCTCCGAGCCTCCGCATTGGGCTGAGGGTCGCAAGTCTTGCACCACGAGACGGATTCGATATTGGCCAGAAAAATTACCAAAAGTGGAAGAACCTCACCAGTCATGTCTTGATATTGTAATAAGTCAGGTGAAGTGCTGGCCGTGGCCGTAGACTTGCGCTCACTAATATGTATGACTGACTAGCTGTGAATTTGAGAATGATTAGTTTACCTCACGGAGTCGAGTTGATATGACGTAGAATGTCTTGGAATATGTGATATGGAGCAGAAGCAAGAGTATACAGTAGTATCATGAGAACATAGTATCATGAAAACGATGTCATATTAGTTATGTCATTAAGATCAAGAGGTGCATCTCGTCACCTCTCACCATGTAGTCTACCATTTAGATACTATGTATAAACCAGCCCAATCAACTCTAGTTTCGTCTTCAGCACATAATACCCGAGGTATCAAACCGAGGTTAAGTAGTAGTTCGCGGCCCAAAGGGCTTGGCATTGGGAAAACTTCCTGAGGTCGAGAAGGAACACAAGCTAATCTACCTAGCACTGGCCTAAAAAGCTTCAGCTGATCATTCCGCCGCTTCTTATTAGTGAAGCTTCGGCATCCGCGTCAAGTTCCCACATCGTCTCTGCGACCCCCACAGGCGATCTACGAAGCTAACAAGCTTCCATACCAATTCCACATTACGCCAAGCGCGTGCCAAAAGCAGGGCAGGGCTGAATCGGTGGTTGGTGGCAGAGTTTGGCCTCACCATCGGCTATCGAGCTTAGCTATTTTGTTTTTTTCCCAGGGTCTCTTTTCTGTCTGTGCGCTCCTCTGCAGCCGCACTGTATGTTTAGTACTACTCAGTAGGTATCCGCAGCTGCAGCTGCAGCGCAGTAGTGAAAGTGCCGGGCCGACGAGACTTGTAATCATACTCAAGCAGTTAGAAATGTTTTGTTTGGTGGGTTCTCACTTTGCACTGATCCTTAGTCAGTTGAATATTGATAAATCAAATTAAAGAGGATGATTTAGAGTTAGACAAGCAGGAGCGGCCCGTGCCCTTTCTGCAGCGCAGCGCAGCGCGATGGGAGTGTAGTACAGCGGCAGGAGAGCAGGAGATCAGTAGAGCAGATACTCACTCTCTGCAGCTCAGATCATTAAACCCGGCCTATTCTCAGAGATGAGGAAGGTACATGCGGGATGCTTCCGATCAGGGATTTGCATTGGTCCGGATTATGTCCGGACTCTATCAGACAAGGTAGTAATTACCTAAATACCAACCTGTTGTTGACCTACTTGCCTTGCCTATGATTTATTCAAGCCCTATCCGAATTTACCGAGACGTCAGGAAAATCCCATTGACTGTATGATTATGATTAGAGATCATCCCGCTAAGCAAGGCCGCATCATATCAGATCATAATAAGACTACATAAATGCCAAGATTCGTTGACAACCCCAAATTCGTTAATTCAGCCTAATTACAGAGTTACCTCCTACAGTATCCTCGTAGATGGAGTAGAGCTTTCAGGAGAATAAACAGTGGGGCTCTGTTTGTCACATTCCTTCCCGAAACTATTGTTAATCCCGGCTCAATATTCAGTTGCGTTCTACGAGTGGTGTAAGAGTACTCTGATAATTACCTAGATAGTCGGTGGTCATGGTTATATCGGTAACGAAATTCGAGTCTTGGCATCGGAATGTTTACTATACTGTACATTGTTAATGACCTGATGGGGTATTTCCATCTTGACATTTTCATTTGTATGTAATAGGCCATCTAATAATAGGTAGCAGATCTCGCCTCGGTAGCGAGTACGACCCAACGCAGTGACCAGGATGGCAAGGTGAGGGTTACACAACATATTTATCAAGCCAGTGGTTGGCTGGTTATACACAATCGTAAGTTGACCAAGAAAAGCACACAAGAACAAAGAATTCTTTGTGAGGGATAAACCCAACACCAAAAAATTAGTAATAAATTTCTGTTCCGTGCTGAGCACACCATATCAAGTCAAGTTGCAATCAAGGCAAAAGCAGCCAAGCTGTTAGCGAAGAGTATCACATATCTAGAGGAACAGCCGATACAACCATTCGTCTACAATACCCCCACGTGCAATTCAACATTTTGGATGCACGCGCAAGAGTTCCTTACCAACGCATGATTAGAAATGATGTTTTATTGCATCCTGCATTTCTTTGTGTGCATGCGGCTCATGGCTTGCATTTATCCTTTGATGACGAAGCAGTGACATGCGGAACCGCGTTCAACATGTATAGACAAGCGCCGAAAAAGAACATTGAACCAACAACATCACTTGTGTTGATGTGATTGGGTGCCGTATAGTTCCCCCTCTCTTCTCGAATTTGTTGCGATAACATAGTATAACGATATCGACTAGAGTAGCGCCTGAGATACTTGGAAAACAGAGAAGTACGTTGATCGTCCTTGGTCAAGCAGATGATCCGTACACTCTTATTCCTCCCCTCAGGTATCATATATGATAAGTTCAAATAAATTATCTTAAGACATCTTGTATCATCCATTTCTAGACTATTAGGTGCCTCAGGTTGTAATTTAGTGGCTTCAGCCCGCATATCCAGCTATTCTACAAGCGCCTCTCTCATGAGGTATCATGCTTTTGAATTGACCTGTTGATCGTTTGTATTGAACACGCCAATAACATTTTAGAAACATACCTACATCTCTGTTTGGAGCCTTGCGGCACTCAAGACATCTCAATAGACTCTGTGGTCAAAAAGCCTTCTTATCATATTCAATACAAAGCCCACTGGACGTTGTAAGATAGATAAGATAAGCAAGATAGTGTAGATGAGCACTGCTCTGAGCTATGTCAGGTGGAGTAAATTCGTCTCGATTTAAAGATGAATGCCCAATCATAACACAAAGATGATAATATCTTATAGAGCTCATACTTACCTAGTCTCATACACATGTAACGTATCGGTAACTATAAAGCTCTTGGCAGGTAGCAATTCTCGCTTTTAGTTCTTGTCCAAAAAGGCACGTTAATGCGTTCCGTAACTTATGCCAAATATGGTATGCACCCATAGCGAGGAGGCGCTGTCCGCAGCCAACGTACAGGTCCCTTCGAATTCAGGGGGCGATAGCGAACAAAGTCGGCCTGTTGGTGGGATTTGGGTAGGACGCCGATCCCTTGTGAACGAGTCTCCCTTTACCCCAAGTTTTCAGCTACCTATTCTCAACAAGTCGAATTAATATTTTCTCTTTGATCTGTATTGCATCTCGTGCATTTCAGCTGTCTTTGTTCTGAAGGTTCAAGGTACCTTTAGTTAGTGCTTACATCCATCGATACCTTTCCTTTTTTGCTGGAAAAAACCGACCCGCCATCGTCACGTCTCAGTCCAAACCTGGAGAAATCAGGAAGCCTCAGCCACACTCTAAAGAGTCCAGACTCACCAACCAATTCGATTCCACGATTTACAGCCGCAAACTCCCACGACTTAACTTCCCCCTCCTCTTGTTAACGTCTCGTGTCTTCCTAAAAAGCGCCGTTGCGATTCATCGGATTGATATGCTCGCTGGCTTCCCTCCTTAGAGCGACAAAGCGTCATGGACGCGTCGGTAACCGACGTCCGTCGCTCGAGTATCGAGAAGATGCCCATTCCTCCAACTCCGCCTTTCGATAGCCTACCGGACGAGATCATTGAACAGTGAGTAGTCCTCGAGCTTCTTCGCAGACTTACGCCTAAGCTATGCCTGTGCGCATCAGCGACCGATTGAATACTGTCGATTTTCAAGGCACTGGACCCTGTCTCCTATTATCATGTGCTAACGCTCGCGCTTCTTAACCAGGATACTCCGACTCGCCGATCCCAACGGTTTCGCGTCTCTTATACTCCTGAACCGCAAATGGAGAGCAGTTTCCCAACAGGCTCACCTCTATCGTCACCAACTATCGGCATGCCCTTCATACTCAGCGAGCCATCCCACGCTCCCTTCGTGCGACGATGACAAACTTCCCGAATTACGTCGACTTTTTGCCCGAGAAGTTAAGAGGAACCTTTTCGAAGCATACCTAAGGCCTAAGGAAACCACCTTTAAGCTTATCTCGACGTCCATTAGTTCTTCATCATGTCCGGGAGGCGAGGGTATGCAGTATAGCACCTCTCCGAGAGGGCACCACCTCCTAGCCTATAACTCGGGTAGGATTTACGTGATTGATTTAAGAGAGAACAGTTTTGAAGTGAAGAGGGAGTTCAAGATTCTCCGTCGACCTGTCGCAGCGTGTATCAATGACCAAGGCACCTTCTTGGCGGTTTTGTCTACTGAGATACAGGTTGACCTTTACGACTTACAGCAAAGCCCACCCAAAAGAGCGCAGTCTATAATTCTCGACAACACTCCTCGGACGATTGCCCTGTCTCCATGCGGATCGGTTCTAGCGGCAGCATATGAGGGAGGCATCGAAGTATCGTCCCTAAGGCCCGATGCACTATCTACTGATCGAAGAGCTGTGAAATGCGATGCCGTCGACGCTTTGTCCTTCTCATTCGACGGAACTCAAATCCTCGGGACTACAATTCATTCCGCGCCACCTAGCACTGTCATTATTACGGCTCCATACTACGACCCTGGTCCTCACATGTCAGAAGATAATCTGAGCCCTCTTTGGACGACATCGATTTTGTTCCCCAACACCAGCCGAGACTGCAGTCACGCTGTTCTGCTTCAGGATGGACATCAAGAGGAAGCGAGTTGGACTTTCACCTACGATCGGAGTTTTGAGACTTTCCGGGCCGTCCGAATCGATGACCTTAGGAACGGAACGACGTACTTTACGGGACCTGTACCAAGCGCATCTTTGCAAGCTAGCCCTATCCCATCCACTCTTCCTGCTACCACATATCGAGGTGAACTGGTGTCAGCCGGGTTTCAAGGGAAGGAGGTCTGGATTTATGGCGTCCCTGAAGATCTGGACGCAGTTCCAGACAGTTCATCATCGTCGAATGATGGCTCATCTTCTGGTCTGGGACGGCAAAACAGTGATCGCAGTGGCACGTCACGACGGGCATCTACTCGAGCAAGAGATACCGAAGGTGGTCAAGTGCCAAAATGGCAAATATTGTGCGATAAGCTAAGGAACACCTTTGTTTCTGGCTTCAAAGTTGCAGAGCTTGCAGACGTGAAGACAGTAAAATGGGTTGCGAATTACGGTGGCTCTTCCGCCCAAGAGCGACTAGTGATCACTGCAAGGGGAGTTGGCGCACCACGATTGGTTACCGAGGAGGAAGATATGGATTTCGTAGATGGCGGTCGGGTTACACTCTTAGACTTTGACTATGGTGTTTCCAACGGAGCCAAATCTGAGGTCACGATCGAAGTGGGTACCGATCACCCCGAGGTGTTGGAAGAAGAGCAACGTGACCTTGCGACCGAGGTTGCCATTGTGCGACGGAGGACTGTTGCCCAAAAGCGAGGTGGCCGTGGCGGTTCTTTGCTCCGAGCTGCCACATCTGCTTCAAGACCACGTGCTACTCTTGATGTTCCAGAGTTACCGAGTGTTCCACGAATACCACATCATGAACACGACGACAACGACGATGACGACCCTTTACTTCCCCGTAGGATTGGCCGACTTCCAACCCAATCCTCAAGTCGACGACCGGTCGAGCCCGAGAGTCCTGATGAAGAAGAAGATGGACCGACGATGGAGCAGATGGAGGCGTTGGATGCCCCTTATTCACATGCTAGCCCTCGCTCCCAGACAACGCTCCGCCGTGCTGCAACCGCTGCTGCAATGGACAGATCTCTTAATCCTCGGACAGCAGACGGACGACGCATTGAGTATCGTCGTGCTGATGGGCGAAGGGAACATCCGCACGAGAGCGATGCCGACAATTGGGTACCACCTCCACCACCTTATCAGAAGGAGGATCCAGGCCCAGATCTGCCAGCTTTTATGCGTGGTCCATCCGTTGCGCCTATAGGGCTTGGGGGTACCTCTGCGCCAGCCCCTATCCCTATACCTCCTGTGCCAGCATTGCCAACTCAGATGACGAACGACTCCTCTGGCAATGCCCAATCCATCGATTCCAAGGGTGGGGACCTTGCGAGCACCACTTCGCAGAGGCCGCCAGTTCAGCATACCGTGAGCGAGCCCGAAGTCCTCAGTCGACCTCTGGCCCTGCATACATCCCAGACCAGCGTGAGCCAACTGCCTACGCAAGATGGGGATGCTGATCTCTACGACGTAACCCCTCCCGCCTCTCCGCGACAGTCAGCGGGTCAAGCCACAGGGGAGACTTCGGAGGCTAGAGCACGACAGACATCAGTATCGTCGGCTGTCTCTGCCTTGACATCTACGGCCACGGCTGTCCCTGTTGACTCCACAAACGAAGAACGTTCGCCATCGCCACTGCAAACACCACTACATACAGATATTTCAGCCCATGATCACTTTGGTCCAGGTCTTGGAGTGCCGGCGGTCAATGTGGAGCCTGCGCCATCGGCCGCGTCTGTGGCCCAACCTGAGCCAGACTTAGCGCCCGGAGTGAGGCGGTTGTCAAACGCTCAAACCTGGCCCCGGGTTACAGGCCCCGAGCCTGATCATATTATCAGCCCAGCAGATGCGTTCCCGTTCCCAATGTCTGCACCTTCCGAGCAGTCCGTCCAGGATGAGTCGCTATCTGGTCTCCCCCCTCTGCCTAGTTCAAGTCAACTTGCAAGTCTGAGCAAGAGGGTCAGTCAGGGTAATCCGAGACGCTTCTCTGGGGGATTCCAGGTTCCAAGACGGCCTGTCGGAAGTTTCGATGGCAGTGGATACATATCGAACTCCATGCCTAACTCTTTGTCGGCAGGCCCATCAGGTCTCAGTCATCTTGAGCCCGATCAACCTCTTATTATTAGTACTCCTAGAGGTGTATCGGGCGCTTTTGACTTGCCCAGCCGCCAAACATCTGGCCGCAGGAACGAACCCCCCTTGTTGGCTCCGATTCCCCGGCACCCCCGTCCGGTTGCCGGATCTAACCAGCGGCCAACGGTTGAGCGTCTGGAGACCATTTACAGTATTGCTTCTTCTCACGGAGGCAACCCGCCGGCACTTCCACTACCCAATCAGCAAGTACCTGCGTGGCTAAACGCACCAGCGGTACCAGTGACAAGAACGTCACCGACAGTGAACCGTCGGCCAAGTCGTGCTGAACGAAGTGCTGCTAAAAACATTAAAGATGCTAAGAAACGAGGCTGGACAGCCAAACCTAAGAAGAATAAGAAGGCAACCGATGCTGCAAGCAGTGCCGGTTGGACAGATATATCAACCGGTTCTGGGGAAAAGGAAAAGGAGAAAGAGAAGGATAGGAAATGCAATGTCATGTGAGGACAATTGCATACACTAATTGGCTAGGTTGAATGAGGAGGATAAGGAGACAATAGCCAGGTAATGGCGTCAAATAGGCGATTTTTGTATCTTGGTTACGCACACACATACCCAATCGTTACAGTTATATATCTTTATTCCTTTGTTTTCTTTGTTAGCACAGTGGCTCTCGTGGGTTCTTTGTCCATCCACTCGCTAGTTTATTCAAGTTGTGTAATGGGTTGACATAGCGTGTTTTTCCATGGTTCTGGAAGTATGGGAGTCAGCAAAAACGGTGAATGGAACGTGTTGCACTACAGGCAGGAAAGAGAAGTTGGAAAGGTTAATGACACTAAGAATTATTTGACTTCGGGTTCATATTTGCTCTTATATACTATCAAAGATATACACGTTTTTGGTACTTGCACCTTTGTTGGCTATGCTTTGACATTGTGATTTCGTAACATGAGTTTTAGTTAACTTGCACGCAATAAAGCAAACAGGGTGAATGAATATTAGCATATCATTTCAAACTCGTGTAAAGCTCTTTAAATAAACAAAAGACGTACAAGCATTAAAACAAAAACAGTAGTTGGGGTTACGCAGAAACCCAGGGTATAAACGACAGCTAATCCATCCTATATATGCGACCGCAACGCCAATGCCAGTTCTAGCGTGTTTGGTAATTCGTATTGGTATATGTACGAAACGAGAGGAGTCCATCGTGCGCTGCAGATGGTTTTATATGAAATCTCTATTAGTGAGACAAGTGATCTCTATGTGACTTTTAAGGAAAATTGTGGGAGTGAATGTGATGACGGTGTTCAGATCCTGGGTGTTGTTCCAGGGACATAAGGCTTCCCCTTGTGCACAGCACCGAGATCAGCCTCGTCCATAAGATCTGTAAACGTGGTTGCTCTTGTCAACGGACGAGGTTTGACGATGGTGCTCGGGTCTGCAAAAATGTCGATGTTCTCTGTGCTTGGCTCACGTTGGAGCTCAGGCGTAGACGGTCGACGACTGCAGTAGGACGATGCCTTCATGGCACGAATGGGCGGTAGACGGACGTTTCCGTGGCGGAGATGCTCGTCGTTGTCGGGAGGACTGGGCTGAGCGTTTGGTGATGGGTTGGGGGAGTCAAAGGGGTTAGGAATGGATATGCGAATGCGGGGAGGAGGGGCGTGGAGGCGAGTGCTGGCGTTGGAAAGCTGGCGTGCAGGGACAGGCACAATGCTTGTACGCTGAGTGGAAGGTGTCTTGAGGATAAAGTCTGCGCGGTAAGAGTTTGGTTGGCTGATGGGCTCGGAGATGATGTTGCCAAAGGAGACGTCGCTGTTGGAACGACGACCGTGACCATACATGTGGCTGCCCTTTTCTGAACCTGCGGCCTCACGCTTATTCTTTCGACGGACGTAAAGGAAGATGACGATGGCGATGATGAGAAGAATAATACAGCCTCCTACTACACCGCCAATAATGGACGTTGTAGCGGGACCTGAGTCGTCAGACTTGGACTCTTCATCCCCGTCGTTATCAGAATCTGAACTCTTGTCAGACCCAGCTCCGACGGCTTCTGTGGGCTCAGCGCTCGTTGATGGTGCAGCACTGATGGAAATGGTCTCAGGGGCTCCAGTGGCGGTGGTTATCGCGCTGGGCACAGGAGTGGAAGTCTCATTAGGAAGCTCAGCACCTTCTGGGACGTCAGACTGGTCCTTGTCGATAACACACTGGTCGTCTTCGCACGAGTATCCAAAGGGACAGCACTTGTTGCCGCATTTTTCTAGATCAAGATTGAAGACTATCGTCTTGACGGGTGCATTTGGGAATTCTTTCTGATCTTGGCCTCGAATATCGCAGGTGATGGGCTGGATGACGTTACAGGTTTGGCCTTTGGGACAGCATACTGCTGTTGTCTCGCCAGCGAGGAGCATGCACGAGTTACCCTTCGGACAGCAGAAGTTGGCGATGTTGCTGTTGCATGAAGTCTGGTCGGCGTCGCAAGTATCGTCTTGGGCGAAGATGCGAGTAGCAGGTAGGGCGGAGGTTGTGGAAGCACAGAGAGCTGCGATGAGTAAAACCCGTAAGGGTGTAGGAAGTCGTGCCAAAATCATCTTTGGCGTATTGGTTTATGTATGTTGGTTGTTGGTTGTAATCGTAGTTGCAGTAGCAGTTGATATTGCAACGGCTATTATTGTTGTTGGTCCCGTGAAATCGGGTATCCCCAGAGCGTGTAAGTAATGTTATAACATGCAGAGTGGAAAAGAAGAAAAAAGATGTGAGTTTGTCAAGTCAAACACAACCAGCGCGTATGACAAAGATGAGTAGTTGAAACAGCTGAACAAGCGTTTGGTTTGATTTGATTGTTTGTTTGGTAGAACAGGTAAAGTGAAGAACTAGAACAGTAAATACAGACGGAGAACAAGAATGAAGAAGAGTAAAAGAGGGAGAACAAGGGTAGACAAAGGCAAATGCAAAGTTTAGAGACCAGAAACCAGACCATGAGATGATTTCATCTCACTACAATGAGTGGTCTTTTCCATTGCCGCCTTGTCCGTTGAAGTCCATCTCGACCCATTCAACCATGATCTTTCAGGCTCGACTGTCGCATTAGAGGCTGTTTGGGCGGTTGCATACAGATGCCGAGAGCCAGTCACCGAGAGTGCCCGGGGCCTGTCACTCGACACGCGCTGGGACGAGGCTGTGTCCATAGACCGAACTACTAGACCAAAAAGTACTAGAGAAAAATAAGAAAGAGAAAGAAAATGGGTCCATCATTGCCAGACGTTTGACGATAGTGTTGCCATGGTTGAGACAATTGGTCTAAGTAAGGCTTAGAAAGTTGTGGTTGGTTAGAGTCTCAGAACTTGTTAAGCGCGCGGCGAAACAGGTTCTTGATTGGTCGGGATAAATCAACTGACCGCTAAAAACCAGTGGAGTTTTAATGGTGAGGCGCCCTTGTCTCAGGCGCTGAAGTTGATGGCCAAGCGCTGAGGAATGGGCGCATAGCTCTGTAGACTTGGTTGAGTCGAGATCCAATGATGTTGTGAATTACAAGTACATCCACGACATAGCCATCTCAATCAATGGGTTGAGTATAGCCCAATTTCGACTCCCTTGCCATGATATTACCAGTGACTGGGTATTTGTCTTTTGGTGAAAACGATAGAGCTAGGTTACTTGCTATCTCCTCATCACTGGCAGCAGGGTATCTGAAATATCGTGGTGGGAAAAGGCACAAGATTATACAAGTATCTAGGTGGCATTGTGTATGTCAATTTCAGTCATCTTATTGTAAAACACTGCTTGCCTATGGCTACGAAAGTATGCGAAGAATAACCGCATGAATAACCTCATAAAGAACGGGCCTCTGTGTGCGCAGAAGAAGACAAGATGAAAGAACAGAGACGTGGTTCGGATTACAAAATTGACGACGACGACGATGATGCTTGTTTATTTTGACACCGCACTCAAGCCATCAACTGACACCCTGACTAAGGGCCCCTTCAACTACGTCAAGGGCTGTCTATTCCCACCCGAAGCACAATACATACAACGACATACCTTGATCGGCTGCCTCTTTCTTCTTCTTGAGCGGTGTCTGATGAGGCTAGAGTAGAATCCGAGAACTATCACGTGTCAAGTAAGTCAAATATCCAAGTTTGATCTACTTGTTTAATAACTAGGGTTAAAAATACAAAGACCAATCAATGAATCAAAGTCATTAAACTGTCCATGTCACGAGAACAAAGCACTAACGCGTTGTTCTTGTCCAGCATTCCCTTGTCCCCATACAAGTAAGTAGCCGCAGACCAGACCCCTAGATGACTCACTATAGTTTAGCAGGCACTGAACTGAATCTACTCCGTATATTTGCTGTATTATACTTGCTCGTTTATACCCGTAGCCTGGACCTATCTTGGTCACTCCACCCAATGTTAGTCCAATTCTCTGCCTGTCTGCCCGATCATCCATCTCCCTCCCCTGTAACTTGTTCGCTAAAAATTCCATCCTCGTTCTGTTAGTTGTTATCGTCTCCTCTCACGCGCAGAAGCGCATCTTGCAAATCCCAGATTCGCCTAGACTAGCCCAAGTTAGACCTCGGCAGAGGCAAACCAAAAAAAAGTCCACGTCTGATGATACTCTATTACTGTACTTTTCTCCTTGAATTTTCTCAAAAGAAATCTGCCTTGAAGGGGGGCGTGTAAGTCAACCAGAGCCAATTGCTATACGCACTGTCCTGAAGCCCTGAAAAAGTGAATACCCAGCCCCTTTTCCCCCCTCTGTTTTTTTTTTGAGCTCCCTCTTTCACTGCATGCAAATACTCGGGAATAAACTAGACTACGTGTTTCTTCCTCGGTCTGTTTCTGTCGTCTGCGTTGCTGTGTTGGTTCCTCTCAGTGTGTTCCTCGCTAAAATGCACCACAACGGCATTCGGCCTTTAGGCACGACGGGACGATTTAACGGCCAAAAAGTCTCTGCATGCATTAGACTTTGTAGACGAAACGAGGCTTTTTTTTTTTCTATGGATGATTTATAGGTTGATACGGAATAGATAACGAAGTTGTTTCCTCGTTATATATAGTGAATTGTACTCGCACTGCATTTGCATAGCATAGCATAGCATTTGCATGACATGGCATGGCATGGCATAACATTCGGCATACTTTCATTGCATCCGTTACAGGGAAAAGGCCTCAATTCTACAGCATGTATGCTGCTTAACTCACTGCTGTACCTGTAAACACCTGCATTGAACTACAGTATAGAGTGCATAATATGCACATCTGCATCTCGTAAACGCCTTCAATGATACCCTTTCCAACGCCTCCCCCGCAGAATAAGATGCAGCGCAGCTCATCTCCTCTTCCCCGGCTCTTCGTGGTGTGATGATGCTGACCTTACCAGGGGACAAGGATCTCACGAATAAGCACAGAACAAAAAGAACCATCGAATGTGGAATGCTATCTTCTAATCAGAGCGCGGCATTAATTCCTATTACAGCTGTGCCTGTCGGTCTTGGAATCCCCTTTTCGGAGACTTGCAGCCATACGCCATAGATTGTATGGTGTGATGTTGTTACATGATCAGATTCTCCATCTCATCTCATTCTTCTAGCGACGAGGGAATAATCAAGTGCAGTACTATGTATCATCACAATTCGCTCACAGCAGGTAATGCCAAATGCAGCAGCAATATGCTTTATTTCATTGACAACCTTGTCTTAGCAAGGTACTAGATATCGTATACCACCCATTCATGAAACATCCTTTCTGGGAGCTAGCCCATCTCCAGCTTCCCAGAGCCTTTCTTTTCGTATCATCGTCATCCCATCCTCCACGGCGTCCATCCATAACCTGCCATGCGCCGCGTCCCTCCCTATACCATTGCCCGCTTGGTATCATGATAAAAAAACAAAAAACAACAGCGAGTGAATCCGAGTCTCGCGCTACTCGGCCGTTTCCATCCAATAGACTAACATATAACACGGCATCCTGTTACCGCCCCATTTGTTCCTGCATATGGTCATGACTCGCCCTCATGCTTCTCTCCTCCCGCTAACCAGCCAATGCATGTCCGTAACGCCTCGTCCCCTCCAATCAACTGTATTCAAATGTGTCGAGATGTGTGGCATGTCCAAGTGTCGCTCTTTGTACTCCACTTCCATCTCAAAACGCCTTGCGGCTTCCTCTAGTAACCATCCCAGTAGGTATCATTGTATATGAAGTGAATAATAAAGAAATAAAGAAAGAAACGTCTCTGCCATTTCAGGACAACAGACAAGAAAATGAATGATAAAGCCTCACATAGAACATAAAAGTCATACTTCCAGTCCTGGTCCTCGACGGCTGGCAAATGCCTGCTTCGCCTGATGAGGTGGTCCTGGCCGCTCTCATGTAATCGAAGAGAAAGGTTAGCTTAGAACCTGATGGTTTCACCCAGCATTGCTCCTACTACCCTTCATAGGCCAGCCAAGAAGGTTCACTAGGAGCAATGCTCAGATCAACAAAAAGTCCCATCCCTTCGATTCCATGACATCCCGCCAGTGGATGTGCAGCTGGGCCGCCTCAGACGTCGTGGACCCGGGTGTGCCAACACCCGAGAAGCTGTCATTCTGAGCCCACACCTCATGCAAGAGGGTGGCAACACGTCCCATGGTGCCGAATCGAGCAGAGTCGCCAAGCTGAGCAAGGCGATCCTCAAAGAAAGCTCGGAATGTGCTACCAGGGACGCTGGTGGAACCGCCAATGAGGTAGACCCAAGCAAGGTTGCGGTCAAATCCATTGGGGCCCGAGGGAATGTGCTGAAGCACATTTGTCAGTTTCTCAACCAGTCCCATGGTGGAAGGTTGTCTGGGGTTGAAGCCAGGGACCAGGCTGCAGAGGTAAATGCGTGCGGCGATGCGGAAAGCCATGGTCATGTTCTTGGAGAGCTGCTTGGGTGAAAGGCTACCGTTGGCATTGAATGGCATCTTGGGGCCAGCATCCCCCATCTCAGTCAAGCTGATCTGCTCGCCGAGGGCAGACACATGTTGGCAGAGGGTGAAGTCGTCCATGCCGTCCTTCTTGAGGGACTCGAGGCAGGCGATCTCAGAAATGAGGTACATAACCCGGTCATCACATCCCATAAGCTCGCGCAGTCCGAGGCTGGGGTTGAATTGAGAAAGATGCTTCTCGCGGTAAGTGTGGGCAAATGTTGGTGATCGACCCTTCATGGTAGCACCGAGGATGTCAATCCATGAGGCGAGAGACATGTTGAAGGGAGTTTGCATAGAAGCCCGAGTGGGGTCAGTGACCATGCCGGGAAGGTCAAGCTTCTGCACCAGGCTGATGGCAGCTTGGAAGTGTTGGTGCCAAGGGATGTCCAGTAAGCCATCATCGTATCGGCCGACGACAGACTGGAAGAAGATGAGACCAAGAGTAGCCTCGAGGATCTGCTGATGGTTCTCGTCCTTCTTGAGCGCCTCGCAGAGAGCCCAGATAGTGGCATAGCGGTGTCGCATGATATCATTGTCAAGGTCCTCCGAAGAGGAGTTGGTGTACGACTTGAGGTGCTGGGCAGCAACACTCAGGCAGCAGTGAAGGTAGGCGCTGTTGGATTGAAGAGCGGGGAGAACGAGGTCAGAGCCGACCGAGCAGTGTTGGTTGGACTCGAGGATAGGGAAGATTGTTGGGAGCACGAATTGGATGAAGTGATCCAGCAGGCGCTGGTCGTTCTCATCAAGCTCAAGCTGAATTTGTCGCGACTCTGTTGAGGGGCCGTGTGAAAAGTCGAAGAAGTTGCAGTTGAGGGTCTCTTCTGAGAGTGATTCCTTGCGCTCTTGGAAAACCTGCTCGGCCCACTCACCATCCAGAGGTCCATGAGGGAGGACTGTACCAGCAGGAGGAGGAGTGTGGTAAGTGCTGAAGGTGGAGATGTGTGATTCGCGGACTGTAGGGACATCGTTGACAAACATTTGTCGCTCTGTCTTGACATCGATCTCATATGGCGAGTAACTGCCAAACATGAACTCGGGGTGCATGGGCGCACCAAAGCCATACTCGTTACCGCTTGGAGGGCTGTTAAAGTTGAACGTCGCCGGGAATTGAGAGTCGATGGAAGCAGATCTTGTGCGGTCGAGAGGATCAGTGAAAGTGGCTGATGTGGGAAGAGAGTGGGTGAGGCCAGGAGGAGAGCTGGTGACAGAGTTCTGAATGTTGTGGGATGACTTCTCAGAAAGCTTCTTGCGCTTGATGATTATCTTGATGTCCTCCTTGTGCTTCCTTCGCATATCATTGTTGCTCCACCACATGGGTCGCTTGTACTCGCATTGCAAGCCGAGATGCTTGCAGGCTGTGCACATGGGAGTTCCCTCGTCGCATTTCTTGCGTCGCAAACGGCAAGTGTAGCATCCTGTGTAAGTGAGGTTAGCTCAAGTCGTCTTTTTTTATTTGGTTTGACCCATCATGTAAGTGACTGAACATACCTGTTCTTGAGCGACGGTGCATCTGAGTCTTTGTTTTGGGCTTGCCATTGCTGGCTTTGGAGGCCGGCTTGGCCTTTGCAGACTGAGATACAGTCATGTTGACGGTGTTCTCGGAAGCTCGCGAGACGCCTTTGCGATGGTCGGGGGGCAGCGTAGACATTTGTAGGCTGCGATGCTGGTCCGTAGAGTATTGGCGTGCTAGGGGACCAGGATGGGGTGTGTGATCTACAAGGGGGGAGTGGGACTGTGCAATCAGGGACCACCTGCGCACTGTACTTGACTTGGGTGTGGAGTCGATCACTCAAAAGGCTGAGGAGACGAGAGGAGTAAAAAATCCAGAGCCAAGAGGTTGGGCTTTGAGAAACGTGACCGGGGGGATATCGAATCCGAGTTTGTATGTTCCGTTTCAACAAGTCGAGAATTAAATTAGCGTATGTCTTTTTGTATCGGTCAGGATCAGTATGGATCTCTGAGCGAAATTTGTGGACAGTCGTGTAAGTGGCAGCCAGGCCGACTCTATCAAACCACAACTGTAATCGTTCGTTTCGTCCGTTCGTTCGGAAATTGTCTAAGGATTGACTGGTTCAAAGCAAGTCCGGCTTGCTCTTCACTGGAGATTGTTTGTAACAACAAAGATGTTCGGGTAGTAGAATATGGTTGAGGAGGGCGGTAAGAGAGGAATGGAAAGGGAATCAAGAGAGCCTTTGGCGACACTTGGGATCTCTGAAGACAACAACGAAGAAGAAAGAGGGTTAAATTCTTGGGCGGCTGCTGGAGGGCTAAATCCTTATATTTTGGCCGCTTCTCTCGCGGCCCTTCACACGTCGATTCGATGATGGCTTCCCATCGTCGTGTTGCTATTTTTGCATCATGCACAACGAGCCTGCCATGGCACCAAAGGCAGCGACTGCGCTTAGAGAAGCCAATGAGAAGAGTCGGTCAGAGGTAGTCTCTCTGCGTCCATCGGATCTCCACTCTAGGAATAGATGTGCACAAGACGGCATAGGGCCAGCAGGGATCCTGCAGTCCAAAGAGGAAAGTCGCGCATGGTGTGCCCATCCAGTTGTCCGTGGTCATGGCAAGCAGCCATTCTGCTTGCACCAAGAGCTCATCTAGAGGGGGGTTGGGTCCCTTTGCGATCTAGCTCCTCGCGGGAGAACATGCGAGGCGACGAGCTTTGACTTTTGATTTGATTTGAGGCCATCCACTTGACCAAGACATTGACTAGTAGTAGATCATCCCCAGTTCAACTGCCATCTAATGTATCCCAAATTGAATCGAACCCGGGTTGCTATATCCAGTAATAGTATAGGTGGTTTCATTTGCAATATGTGTTCAAATCTCAGTGAATCAAGATTCCATGCAGAGGATCTGTGTCATGATCAGTATGGGCTGCTTCGACTGACCACTACCGATATTTGTTTCTAAACCAACAAGCAGTAACACCCACCATGATGCTGATAAAGAAGCTCACCGGACTATCGCACCTGCATATGCGCAAAGTACACCGGAGAGGGGAAAGGTTCAAAAGGTCGCACAAGGATATGTCCACTAGCTCGCATCCGCTATCAAGGTCCATAGCATGAACGGACAAACAGGACAAGGCCTTTCCATGCTCAACTGTCAGAGCCTGTACTATGCTAGTCTGGAAAGTTTATTCGGTCGCATTTAAGATGGGTTCATTAAAAGTCGTGTCTAGTGCAGCCATGGGTCGTTGAGAAATTCACAATTTGCGAGTCACGGTTCACGCTTCGAGTCTTGCAACTCGACGGTGGCCCACGATCGGCTAGGATTGTCGGGCTCTAGGACATAACTGACATAGATTGGCAGCATTGCAATGCCTTATTGGGTGCCTAGATGATTTTTGACGAATAGAATGGCCAAAGAGGCGGTCAACGATCAGATTGGTCGAGCGGCAAAAGACTTCGTGGGTGCAGACATGCAAGTGGTTGCCCGCAGCTGGGTCGAGAAGACCAATGGATGGCGTGTCAAATTCCTCTCAACACCAAGTCTCCAGTTCCAAAGCATACCGACATGGTTAGGTAGCACATGTGTCGTGAACTAGAGACTCTGTAGGGACCGGGGGGCAGGTCGGTGACGTCTGGCAGCGCGGGGGTGATCGTGGGTCTTGATAGATATTCCGTAATTCGAGGTCACGAGTGTTGAAAGGAGCCTTGCATTGCAGCTTTGAGCGATATAGGAACTGGGTCAGGCAAGCATTGACATGTCTTGGTGGTTTTTTCAGCTCGTCTCAAGGTCGTTGACGGGGTCATCCTTGGACCTTGAATGAGATGAATATTGAGTCCTGGGCTTAACTTAATGCACTGGAAATTTTAAACACAAAAAAAGAAAAGCGTTCGAAAATCATGCAGCGCATTTTGCAGTTAGTACTCAATTTTCTGTCGTGCACTGTAGCATTTTGATACGTATCCGACCCGCGCAGTGCCCTGATGGCAATCCTTCAGCGAGCATTACAAGGCATTGTCCGTTATTCATTATCGTCCGCTGCTGTCGAGTCGAGTATAGTACAGTACTCGGTAAGGTACATGCGAGTACCCTCAGGTGGCTGAAAAGCTCTGCTGGCGCTAGGTCTGGTCACATTGAATTCTGCTGTCACTTGGTGGGAAGAAAGAATCGGTCTGCTGAACTGGCCGAGCAAGGAGCCATGCCTGCCATGTTAGCTATGTAACTGTCGTGTAGTGTCGTTGGAGAAAGAGCGTTTCTGGTCCGTGATTCGAGGACGAGGGTGACACGCTTGCATTAGTGCGTGATGGGACGGGACCAACCGATGAGGAGCTCCTGCCGCGAAGCAGGGGCATAGGAACGCTCTAAGCTCGAATCGTGTTAGTGTCGTTGCTTCCTTACCCCGGCCACAGATCTGGATTGGCCCTGAGTCGCAGTTGACTTGACAGGGAAGTTCTGCACAATGAACGAATCAGGTATTAGAAGACAATAATCTCTGCCATCTTCTTCTAGCACCGTTCCAGGGGCTGCCTTGTTCTATCCTAGCGCAAGACCCTGACCCTGACGCTATCCCTGTCTTTGAGGTGATCAACAAAACACCGAGCCGAGCGGGGAAACTCGACAGCCTTGGGCTAGATGATGTGATGAGCGGACCATGACGGGCAATAACGGCCTACGTCGATGCGGATACTGGTCTCGCTTGCAAAAGGGTTTGATGCTTTGGTCAAGTGTTGATCCTGACAAAGAAGTTGTTGAGACGTCAATGTCATTTTCGGATTTTGTGAGGTAGTGGTAGGACAAGAGATCCAATATCAATCTTATCTAGAGTTTGCTTACTGTACCGGTATCTGTGGAGGAGGCTGACGCTGCAGAGACCAATAGTCACATCACCAGCTCCTCCTGTTCGACTCTAGCTAGCGTTAATACTTTCACAAGTCAAATCTGCCAACCATCTCGAGTCTCTCCTACACCACCATTTGAGGATGAGCATGCAAGGCCAGACCATTAAAGGTTGAGCCGGATTATCATTTACGCCTCACAAGATACATTTGCCTATCTTGATATTCGTCACGACTCCTCCGCTTTGAACCGTCTCAATTCACAACTGATCAACTCAGAAACAGTCGCATTATCAGCAATTTACAGTAGTACTACTTACAATTCTTACTCTAATTGAGTCAGTGGGAATAAAGCACGGACCATCTGAAAACTCATGAGTCTCCGATCCAATCTTTTAGCATCTTATCACAATGGGTAGCTCATATCCCTTATTAGAATCGTACTATCGCCTGTCAATTCTAACATTTCCATACCAAGTTCAGGCTAGATCCAAGTCATGGATATATTCCCCACCAATGCGAGTCATTGACATGATCCCCACTCGCTACTGTACAATTTAAACACTGCCGGCGGTCGGCTCCGGTTATTGGTCGCTCTGTCGTCTGTTAGTTCCGCAGTATCCCTGATCCTTGCTCCATGCTTCGATAAACCAATTTGAACTCAACCAAACTGACTGTTTCCGTCTTCCATCGGGCCCAGGACCCGTCCGAGCCGGAGACTTTGACCCTTCATTCCTATTTTAACATTTAGCCCCCTCACTTTCTCTTTTCGGCTACAGAATCTGGACTAAATTCTCAGTCTGTCGCCCACTCGGCGCTTAATCGTGTTTAGCTCAACAAGTGCAACACCACCCAAGCGCTAACAGATCCCATCACATCCTGTCACACCCTAGCCTTCACTTCAATCTCTATTTTTAATTTAGTCCACATTCTCTGCTGCATACCGACATAATTTGGCCAACCTTTTCGTTGATTTGGGCTAATTATGGAACAATATATCCAGGCCTGGGTCAAGTTGACCTCGACGCAGTACGTCCCCAATATCGTTCAGCTCCTCAACAACCCCGGTTCTTGTTGACATGGGGGATCTGTCTTTTTTTTTTTCCCTCTCACCTACCCTAATGCTTTTTGTTGATCTATGTCTTAGTTTTTCTCCGGATGTTTATCATTCCGTAAGCTAACTGTACACGATGATATGTTCATCACATTCACGGACATTATTTATCATTCTGATCAACGGCCAAAGTAGTAATCACATCCTTCAATGTAACCATTGGAGCATTATTTGCAAGTCCATCAAATCTTTGTGTCCACCAAAAAATCTCACAACTTACTATGAACCTTTCGAAAATTATCCAGCGATATTCCTACTTTACTTGCCTGCTACCCTATCAACCTAGGCCACAATTTGCGGCCGACTTCGAATGTCACTGTTCAGTCCCAGCTTGATATCACTCGACTCTCACCCTCCATCACAACCCAAGTCATCTCGATCTCACCGGACGAAAGTTTTGTCTGGTCAAAAGTTTGGTATGTCTGTGTACGTAGCATTTCAAACAATCTAGCCTCGTGTGGCTGAAGAGACTTTCGTCTAACGCCTAAGATAGAGTTTCGTGCCTTGAATCTTGACTGTGAAAACTGTACGTTGGTTGCTCCGACTTACACACCAAGACAAACGTTTGTGGACCTTCCGTAGCCGTTGAAGGGTTTGCGGATAGAGCCTCTTATCCCTGGCGGGCCGGTCCAAACTTTCACGTTAAACGCACATCCAGGGTCGCCAGAAATCCCTGTTCAGGCTGAACCTTACTACCTGATTAAAGAGACCGGACAAGGAAACTCCTGCGAAAGCGCAGCAATAACAACGCAAACAGGTTGTGAGAATTGCATGATCATCAGAATCCAGTAAAAGCTGAAGCTAGAATAGTAGATCGAGGCGACAGCTGACCGGGCCCCTTGTCCATCTACCAGGCAAGACGAGCCATTTTGACGTTGAGAGAGAAAAAAAAGCCTCCGGTCGGTTGCCAAGACGCATTAGATAGTAAAATAATACTGTGCTACTGCGAGGCGAGGGGAGCATATGCAGACTTGCCTTTGCTCACACTTACATCGCGATTTTTGTCTCTCATTTTCCCCGCTCAGCCTCCCTGTCGCAGCTTCTCTTAATCCAAATACGGAATTTCGTTCGTTAGACATGGTTCCGCTGTCCAAACATCCATTTAAAGCTCCAGAAGCTCACCTATAATGCGACCTGTGATTTCACCATCCACAGTGGTCGAGAAGGTCGCATTAGTCTGGCATCATGTGAGATTGTGCAGAAGTGAGCTTTGGATAACCCATTGGTTGGTATAGAGGATCTGATTTGTATTGAAACCGTTGATGAGCGGAAGTGGAGAGACTGAGAGTGTGAGGGAAAGGCAGAGGGCTGGAGGGATTGGTGCAGACCGGGATTAGAAGGGCACATGCACACTGTGATGTGATGCTGGGGGGGTTGCATGACAAAATGAGAACCGAGAGCTCAGATGTGACCCTTCGAGTTGACTGCCGTATTCGTCAGATGCATTATAGTCTGCTCTCTGTAGGCGTAATGATGGACACCTCGGCTTTGCTCTTCGAAGTTAACAATTCGTAGATGCATAGACTAGGGACTCGGATAATGTCCCAACTTAACTACCCTATCAGCACTCCTTGCCTGCATTCAATCCTCGTATGTCAAACTTCTCACTAAGCAGCTACCCGTTGTGTACTGCCAGCCAGCACTTTTGTCCCAGGGTGTCGTTGTTCATTCGGCTTCCAGCCTTGTTGTCGGCCGCTCTTCAATTGATGAAATCATCCAACTGGATCTGTGGGTTTGAGTAAAGCCAACTTCATTCAGAGTGAGACACCACGCTGGCTGTGTAAGACATTGTTGTAGTATTAGCGAGTCTCCATAAATATCTCGAACTCCCGAAGTTCACGACAGCTATCACCGTCACCGGTATGGAATATGGCGTCGTGGAAACGAGCGGAACAGTCGGTGAGGTGAGTGTCCGCAAATACGGCCCTTGCCGTACGAGATCATGTCTGATCCTCGATGCAAAACATATGCAGTTAAAGGCTGGACGGGCATGCGAAGCAAAGCGGGAACGAGACATTAGCCCGCACTGGCGTAAAGATCCGAAGGCACTATTGCTTAATGCCTGTCCGCTTGTCTCCCAAAGCTTGTCGGGGATCAAGCCTAGCAGTTATCACTGTCGCATTCAACTAGGAAAAGGAAAAATGAGAAAGGTCAAGATTCCAATGCTGGGTACCTATTGACAAGGGCACTAAGAAGTGTCGAGTGACAAACGGAGTGCACAGACACAGAATCCTTGCCGTGAGGATAGAGGAGGATCGATTATAGCCCCGCAGAATTGCGATTGACGGATGCGAGGCCAATCGACGCCTCTAGGTGGGATTATGAAAGGCTATTGGGTCGCAGAAGAAATTGTTCCTCATGGGCTTTGGATGTTAGGGCGACGTCTCCCATGGCATCATGACCGGAGTCATGCTATTGTCGAGTAGGCAAAGAATTTGAGACATTGGGGGTTTGTGAGTTGCCAGGTAAAGAAGAACAGGCTTTAGAGACAGGATCGCACGTCAGCAGGCCAGGCGTGTTCTGAACTTACCCATGTAAGTGAGCTGCCAGTAGCCGAGAATCGGGGATGTAGATGTCAAGTTTTGGTGGAATTACCCTACAGCCAAAAAAATAATAATAATAATAATAATAATAATAATAAAAAATCAGACGGTGGAAGACGTGTTGTCGCACTTGCCAAACTTACGCCTCATGGCTTCAGTTGTGGTAGGTGGCATTGGTACCACTTTCTCAATGCTGCCACTGCGCAACATTACATTACTTGGAAGGTACTGTCCAGAACTGGTGCAGTTGCAAAAACTGCAACTTGTGCTACATGAGGAATCGTAATCTTGACCCCGCAACCTCAGATCTTCCATTATCTATAATGGTAATGCAGTGAATCAATGTCGCGTCACATTGCATCTCAGCCCAGGCACCGAAATACACCATTTGCTTATTTTGGGTATCACTGCTCACCAGTCCATCAACAAGCACAGTAGCGACACCTCCATCATTGAGCACCAAAGTGCATATCGCTCTCTCGGAGATGAAATTGACCTGGGAGCCTCGATCTCCAACCAACCATGTCTGAAAGCCACTCACCCTCGGTCGACTGAGCCGTCTATTATCTCCTCAATTCCATGCAAGCAAATAGCACCTTACAACACCCTGCAATGCCTATAATCCTGGACATTACCAAGCCAGCTGATGAATTGGGGCTGTTTGCCGATTGACAAGACATATATGAGCAAACTACAGCAGGCTAATCCACTTACAGTGTGATCAAGAACAGAATCCAGATACTAGCATACTACACACCACAATACCCCACGTCCCAGTCTTGTTCTCATTGCGAGGTCAGAAAGTTTGACAAGGGATATAGCACAGTATCAGTCAATTGTCACCGCTCTCCCCGAAACATTGCTGTGATAGTCCGCGATTTGTACATGAGGCAAATTGACTTGTTCATGTGAACGCGACTGGTCCCGGTCGCCTGAGTCACACAAGGAGCGAGACAAGATATCGAGACTTGACCGCCAGTATGAGCAATGTTCGCAGTACCATTGAAGAGGCAAAATTCCAGTCTGGAGACAGCAAACTATAGTCGAATTGTGGATGAGGCGAAGCAAGACGAATTCGGAGCCAACCAAACGATGCCGCCCAGATCCGCCTGACTTCCACCGCACAAAGATCGTGGCGCATAGGAATGTTGGAAGCAAACAAATGAAGAAGAGAAACGGTCCGTCCCACTAGCCTGCCCGTGCGCCTCTTGTCCCTTCATTCGGGAGAAAATGTTGGTCTTTGTGATTGGCTCTTGGGTGGCATAAGGCCAAGAATGTGTCCGTGTTCACGTTGCCTGATGAGGAAATCGGAGTTACGAGATGGTGGTGGGTCGATTAAATATCGGACAGGGACTCTCACAGTCTCTGAAGGGCCTCACAGCCTGGTGGGGGGCATAACCTCGAGGATTTAGGGACCCTTTGAAGGCCTCCTCTAGCGGCGCCAGGAGCACACCACCGATGGAGCTCAAGCCGCCAAATAGTATGAAGAGTACTTCACGAGAAAACATACGATCAATTAGTTATCGTCTGCGGCGTGTGGACGATTTTCTCAATGTCTGGTCCAGTTCGGGAGACTAGGTGCCCGAAAAAGGCTGTCTACTCCTGCCAATCGAGGCATGCATAGACATGGCAGAACCCTAAGAAACCCGCGCTACAATGATACACTTGTCAATGGAATATGAACAGTAACCGAGGTTGGGACAGGGGGCTGGAGCTGGGGCTTCAACACCAGCTCGCAGCCTTAGAGATTTGCAGACTAATGCGCTATGTGTGAGTCAAAATGAACACATAATAATACTCGAATGTAACGGTTTTCGGTCCCACAACCAAAAAGCCGGAGCGGCAATGGGTTGGATACTTCCAACCACCAGAAAAAGTGCAAGATTCACGACCGTTGGAGTTTGTTCCTGGATAGAATGAGCGAGACAAGAGTAAACTTTCCAGGATCGGAAAAATATGCGCCGTTTCAAGGACGCACAAGCTTCCATGTTCACACACACTCACACCTTTCCATCACTCAAATCACATGGCTAGCTTCATGTTCAGGAACGCAGGAGTGTTACGTTTTACAGCAGCTCACAGCACGCAAGGGAAGACCACGATGCATTGAACAAGATATCAAAGCTACCCGAGATGTCCACGTCGCCGACAACAACGATGCCAACAACTCGTAACCCAATGCATCGCAATATTTAAGCTTGAAGACAAGTGTTTGCATGCGAGCACTCCATACAGTGTACCATATGGCAATGTCAATCCATGTCAATTCTCATCGTGTCGAGAATTCGCGTGCAGATGATGATGGGGGCCTGTCTCCCGCTCCTATACCGAAGCTGCATGGTCCGTGAGGACCTTGTCATTGCAGAAACAAAGCTGCTGTAATACTCTCTAGAGAGTACGGATACGCTGAAAGTTTGCAGAAAGCGAATCGAGGAAAGATAAGACTGAATCGCAACTTGGGAATGTGATGAAGGGAGAAAACAGCTTCATCACCTTTGATCTAAGGGTGGCCAGGGGCATCCATCACCAAATTCGCATCAACCCGTTGAATTGGAACTGTGATGAATGAGATAGGATGAGAACCTCGACATGACTGCTGGGTGGTACGTTGAGTCGTTACTCAACCTCGCCTCAACATAGTACTAGGTAAGGTGAGTAGCTCAGGTTCCCAGCGCTTAGACGCCCGTTAGGGCCGCTACTGTACTTGTCTAAGGTGTGGCACTAATGGACCCCAGTTCTGGAGCTTGTGTGTTCGTCGAGTTGAGCCTAACGCCCCATGAGCCAGGGTCGCAACGTGCGCCAGCTCAAGCCAATCGACAAGCACAGACTGGTTAAGGTATAGTGCCCCACGCTCTTGTATCTAGGAGCAGGTATCCTCTCTCATCTAGCATCGTCATTAAGCGTCCAGCCTAGTAAAGACACGGCTTCACTAACATCCTCTGGACCCCAATGCCCCGGACACTTTCTGATTCGTACATTAGAGGTAAGAAACGTGACTGGGCGTGCATTTTTGCACGCGAGAGCAAAATGCAGCCACTATGCCCGGATCGGAGGACCAATTGGTACCGTCAGCTTGACGCCGCGCACGCCCCAAGTCCATTGACGGTCGTTCCTCGTTTCTCTCCACTATCTGAATCAAATATCCATGCATGTTCCTCAGCGAGAGGGGCTTCTTGTTACCCAGCCTCCATTCATTGCTAACACCGGTATTTCAGATCGCTTCGAACTGAAATCCATCCGGTCAAACGTGATCTACATGTTGCTTGACGGATAGCGTCTTGCTGTTGGTGATAGGATGCTGCTTGCTTTCCGCTCCTGCGTCCCGTGCCGGTGTGATGAAGCCGCAGCACCCTGTCTTCACCCTAGCATCTTTACTCACACCCTCCTCTTTCTGCTCCCATCGCTTCTGCTACCGCCGGACAAGCCAGGGTGCAAGGGTCTAGGGTCTAGGGACTGGGTTCCAGTGTTCCAAAGGCCTAGAGACATGGCCACACACTCTGTCCTTAGCACTCGCTCAAGTCTATTCTTGTCTCCATTCTCTGTGACCGCCATCCTCATGCTGGTTCCCTCAGTCACCAACGTTGAGCTATAGTGCATACATAACATCCCGTAACCGCCCGCTCGCCCGCTCCCCTGGTCCCCTCCTCCTAAGTTTTGCGATCATTGTATTATCTCGTCGACATCACGAGGTTTATGTTTCCTTTAATTGTTTCTTTTTGTTTCACGGCGTGTTCTCGATCGTGCTCAGGCACTGAGTTCTAAGAAGCAAGCGCCGGCAACGGCCAAACTAAGCAATCACCAGTTGAGATATCCTATCTCACCATCAATATTTGGTGCCTGGTAGCATCAATACCTTGATACCTCTATAAAAAGATTATAAAATGGTAAGCAAGAAAGCCTCGAAGGTGAGGGCCTACGAAAATTGCTAACCCGCCGACTTACAGGAGTACTCATCTTTCCGAGGCGGAGACCGCTTGACATATTCGCAAATGCGACAAAAGCCTCTCCCCCGTGACACATTCTTCACCCTCAAGAACGACTCGCAAATACTAGAGCGACCAATTTCAGTAGCAACCGAATTTGTGGACACTGACTGGGAGGAAGAGGATGAAATCATTAGCGACGAGGAGGATAACTCGCCTCGCATAAGTTTGCAATCGGTATGTATCTTGTACTTGGAACTCATACAAGTCTTGGGAGGCACTGACAACCGAACCTCTGCAGGCCGGTCAACCTAGTTTTACAACAGTGTCTTCCTATGATGAGGTCCCAACACCAAGGTCGAGTAGAAGCCAAGAGGTTTCCGCCGAATACTCCCCGAAACAAGTTGAAGGTCCACGAGGACCTCATCTGTTCCGAAACTCGACTGACCACTACTCATCTACCGAGGAGGATATAATCCTGACATTGTCGCCTATTACTCCCAAGGGGCCTCGAAACATTGCAGACTTTCTTATGTCATCTCAGCCACCACCACAACCCCGTGCTAGTCCTTTCCAATACACTGATGCGGAACTTGACACGACAACTCTCGCATCGTGGACTACTGAGATGGTCGCGCAGGCTATGCTCAATGCTGGCGTTGAGCTGTCTGTAGCTGACCGATTTATGGAGAACGACATCAGCGGTGCGATCTTGATTACATTGAAGTTCGAAGACCTTAAAGAGCTCAGCATTCAGTCGTTTGGTATCAGGACCAAGGTCTGGCACCAGATCCAAGCCTTGAGGGATAGTCGACCTACATCACCTCGACCAGAGACACCAATCGAGGATGTACCAAGCAGGGAGGTGATGAGAGAGGTGCGAAGAGTTGAAGAGAACGGATTGAGACATCGCCAAAGCAGCAAGCGTAGGAACCGGACGAGAACAAACGGAGACGACATCACTCCCATGGAGTCAGTATCCATTATCGGCATCGAACAAGTCATCCCGAAGCCGCACCACTGCTCTAAGGGAGAGAATTGCTCCAAGTACAAGAAACAGCAGCAACTTATCCGGGCATTCAAGAAGGAGTACCCCCACGTAGATATCAATGCTACCGGCACGGTCATGATTGGCGATGCTGGAAACCCAGAGACAGCCAAGGCATTGGATCCCAACAAGGTCCGCCCCGTCTCAGATGCGGAACCTTCTGTCGTCGCATCATCGGATGTCATGGGACCGGGCATGCCCCCTATTCAGTATCTTTACGAAGCATCTCTTCGTGGGGTCCAGGCCAGAGACCCTCAAGACAACGTCAGGCAGTTTCTCAACTTTCAACACCAGCACGGAGGAGACTGTAACGAGGAAGTTCCTCCTACACCTCCGTTCGCTGGAATACCGACCGCTCAGGCCCAACCTCCTCACCAAGGTCTGCGCCGTCTGCCCAAGCTTTCTATACCTGGTAAAGCGCCGCTGCCACCCTCGCGACTTGGTGCTTCGTCTGTCCCCCCTCCTCCCCAGAAGACTCAGACTCAGAATCAATCATATGTGCAGCGTCAGCAGCAGCAGCAATACCACCAACATCAACAGCAGCCTGGCTTTATACCTTATCAGATGGAAAGGACTTCTCCTCGGTCCCCTGATCTGGAGATGACACCCAGGAACAACTTTCGCCATGGCACACCTTTCTCAGAACTTGATGTTCCAGTTACAGCTGTACCTATCGGCCCTGTTGCTCGAGACTTCTCGCAATCTGTTCCTCCTGACATGAACTACCGTACATCTCCCACCAACAATGTTTCGCCTCCTCGCTGCCAGTCTCGTGCTTCTGGCCGCCGCCCATCTTTCCCTGTAATGCCCTCTCTGGAGGAAAACAAGCCCGTTAACACGGTCCGACCTTCTCAAGGATCGTCACCCAAGTCACCACGAGGCTCAAGAGCTCAGCAACCCCTTCAGCCGCCTCCTCGGGACAATCTTCCCTTTTCTCGTGGTCAGCTCAATGGTTCCGAGAAAGCACTCGCACCCACTATCACGCCTCTCGGTGCTAAGGGCAAATCTCCCTCTGCCGACCCTGCCAATGGTATTAGTCACCAAGGCCCCATGAAGAAGCGCAAGACTAAGATGCTTCGACATGAGTGGCAGGATGGTTACTTCACTCTCAAGGGCACTCGTCTCAACATGCACAAGGACTCTGAAGAGCTGGACCGCACTCTCGAGTATGTTGATATTGATGACTACGCCATCGCCTGCTCAAGCGTGGCTTCTTCTTCCAAGCTTAGTGCCGCCTTCAAGACAATGCACCTTTCTCGTGGCAGCCACAGCCGCGAGAAGAGTGATCCGGTAGGCGCATTTGCTTTCCAGCTCATCCCCCAAGACAAAAACACTGCGCGACTTCGCAAGCGCGAGAGCCACATCCAGCCTGCTGGCGTCGTCCCTGCCGAGGGAGTTAACGGCACGGGCAAGACACACCACTTTGCCGTCAAGAACCGTGATGACCGCATTGACTGGATGCGTGAGCTCATGCTCGCAAAGGCATTGAGACAGAAGGGCGAGGGCTTTGAGATCAGTGTCAACGGCAACATGATCTAAGCCATCTTCTGCGACTTTCCTTTTATCATTTATGAAAACTCTACTCTGCGTGGCTTTTCATTTGAACTGATAGCATCGACCAGACATCCTGACTTCTGGGTCGCTGTAAATCAGATTGCTTGTTTTTTTTCCCTCTTTTTTTTCTCTCTGTTATTATTTATGTACCGGTGTTTTTTTTGTGCTTTTATATGCCAGAACGTACAACCACTTAAGCGGATACTTGCCGCGGCTCTCTCGCGGGATGCTCAAACAGCGGATGAATGATAGCTCAAAACGAGCTATGGTGCTTTTATGGGTATTTGTGGCTTGCTTATGACATTTTCTTTGTTTGGCTATGGCCTGGTTATGATCTGCCTACTTTATACCACTCGCACACGACTCTAGAAAACGCAACACGGCACAACCCACTCCCTTTAAAGGTTTATGATCGACGACATGGATACCATTTGGCGCTACTTGACTTTTACTTCATATAGTAGCTCAGGCTAGCTTCTTAGGATAGGAAAATAAAATGAAATGATGATTTATATAAGAACATTTCTCTGGAACACTAGTGTCGTGATTGTGCGTTCGCAGGGTCAATATTATATTCTATAAGTACTCACCCACCAACTAGAAAAATTTAACCTCGTGAACCCAGCCTCGTGTACTTTCTGTCAGGTCATGTGATATAAGTTTGGGATGGATGTGGTTATACGATCTCGGACAGAGCAATAATGGATATATAGACTAGAAGGTATCAATGCACCGAATAAAGTAAAGTGACAATTCATATATCTGATAGCCCATAGCATCTCATCATACTTACATCAGTGCCTCAGGGCACGGTAGCCATGAGACGAGTCTCTTTTAACTTAGATGCAGTAACTCTCGAGATATTTCACAGATGAGTATAGTATCTACTTTTGCTGTGATTCTTTACCATTGTTGAGGAAGGAAACGATTCAGACAGTGAAACTGTATATCAACTGTAGCGATGAAAGCAACACTACTCCAGTCATGAACACCACAATATAATCCGTTCTTACCAGTTGGACCATCACATACGACCACAGCTCGTGGAGAATACGGGGTCCCGTCCGCTCCCCCATCGTCAAGCCGCGAAGCGCCGGATTAGTAGTTGGGTCGGTGACGACCAGCGAATACCTGGTGTTGTATGTCTTTTTTTTTTTTTGGTGTTTTACCTTTTTGTCTAGTCTTTATGAAGGTGTATATATATGTAGTAGTATTGTCATATCTCGTTGCCCTTCACTCGCTCCCTTTATAGACATAATCTATAACAAGAACTTTTACTGACATCAAATGGTACATTTTCCCCACCTGTATATGCAGAGTACAATATCTTACAAAATTCGCTCCTCCTCTGTCTCCTTGTCTCTATCCCAATGCCGTAACATCGTTTCCCTAAGTGTACATCCTGTCTACACAAGTTAAACTTTAATATCTCCCGATCCTTACACTGACTTGAAGTCAGGTCGTAGCACTCCTGACTTTTGAGCAACCTTCTCCCAGTCAATGAGATCCCACCATGACTCTGCAAAAGCAACCTTTCCACCCTGACCACCAGCGCCAACACCCCAATCCAGCAACCAAGCGTGCTCCCAGGTGTTTAGGCACAGAAGAGGCTCAAGCTCAATACCTCCTGGGGGAAGATCGCCGGATCGCTTGTTGGCACCATAGGCCTGGTTGTTCATGAAGTTGCGTGCGGAACCGTCCTTGCCGACAGTGTTCATGTCAGTGCTTTGGGCACGCCAGTGAGCGCCGGGGTAGGGTGAACCAGCGAGGTAGGTGGGCAGAAGACGGTAGTCGCCAGGGCCAGCCTTGACAAGCCAGAGAAAACCAGGACCGAACATGGCGGAGGCTGTGATGATGAATTCTCGGCGGAGGGTTTCGATGGAGGAGAATGAAGCCTCGAGCTCGTTGCGGAGAGCATCGGGCATGGGGGTACCGGTGGGGGAGATGCCCTGGAAGAAGAAGTGGTTGTTGTGCGCCATGGAGGCATAGTTAAAGATGGGGGCCTGGTTGGGCTCGCGGGCTGTCATGAGAGCAATGGTCTTTGTGTCCTTGTCCTCAAGCTCGGTGCCTTAGAGAACATTTCGTCAGTAAATGTAGTATTGGTAGGTTGATGTATAATTGGATGTGCATGAGAAGCTTTGGGTTTTATTCAATGCTCTCCCAGAACATCAATTCCACACATACCAACAGTCAAGGCATTCAGCTTTTCCACCATAAGCCTCATGTACTGAGTCCAGGCGATAGAGAAACCTCCAGGACTCATAAGGTTGGGAACACCTTCGGAATAATCGTGCGGCAGCTTGGGAACGTGATGGATCGAACGGCGGGCATTGACCATTGGGCGCATGCCAAGGCCAAAGGCCAGGCTAGGAACCCTTAATCTCGGACGAAGCATTGTCTCTGGCGGAAAAGGGCGACGGTGTTGGGGGTTGTCGTCAATTGAACCGTCGTCGTCGTCGAGTTGGGACGATTGGATTGGACTTTTTTGGTGTTTGGCGGCTCTTTCTGATAGGCCTTGCCTGAGGTTTCTGCACGGAGCTAAGTTTGGCCGAGGGGACAAGACCAGCCACAGTGATTGGAGTATGTGGCTGTGTTACTGCTCTTTGTCTTGGTTCGAGCTGGGGAAAAGACACGCTAAGTGGAGTGGCTGATTTGAAGAACCTGAGTGTCTAGGTCAAGTTCAGGCTTAGCTTCAGTCTAGACTCCCAGAACGACATGAGATCCGAAGTCGATGACCCGGCACAGGCGGCAAGGTACAGTACTGTACCTTAG
>JABCQV010000495.1:0-35881 GCA_013186375.1 Fusarium aywerte | reverse complement strand
GGAGGAGGAGGAGGAGGAGGCTTGAGAACTTAGTACCTAGTCAGCGTCTATGTGGTGTAAAACGAGATATGGCTGTTGTTTTAATTAGACAACTCGACATGGGCCATCGTGTTGTGTATGAAAAAGCAGTACATGCTTGCTTGCATGCTTAGGCTAGTAGTGCCTACTTACTACAACATATTGTACTACGTAGTAGTTTGATGATAACACCCTGCTGATGTCATGTTACTCAAGTTGAATGTGTTGGAGATAATCATGGATAAGCCCGATGCTGTCGGGGTTGTTTGTGCTTAATCAACAGTAAGCTACTTCTAGAAAGGCATGGGGAGCGTTCTAGTTTGGTGATGCTTTATAAGTGATTTGATATGTCGAAAATTGCGTCAGGGGAGCGATCGAGATCTGGGAGAGTCTGATTACCTACTACTGACTGAATTTTGCTTGGCTACCAAGGCAAGGTATCATATCATCAACTTGCTTAGGTAGGTAGGCAGGCATGATTAATAAGTCATCTCCAACCTGACTTACCTCCCTCCAGCTCCCAGTGAACCTAAGCCCAGCTAAGCCTTGCGCTAATAACCGTCCCGAGGACGGCAACCGCGGTAGATTTTGGATGCATCCACTGCGAGCTGACGGTCTCCATGCACAACACGTTGCGGTACGTGAGACATGTATGTAGTCTAACAGACGGGAAGGATGGATTTATCAGAGGTACATGCAGAGGTACCTACCTACTTCCCAGGTGCTGTATGACGAGTGACCCGGCAGTCCGGAGACATGAGATGTGATTGATGGGACGGAGATCACTCAATTGAATTTGGAACTGTGTTGGATTGGACAGTCAACCTACTAGTACCTAGGCCCTGTATACCTAGTATAGGTAGTACCAGCAGACTTCAAGGTCGATTGATTATACGTACCTCGTGGAGAATTGCCTTATTTAGTACCTTATTAAGGTAGGTACCTAGTTAGGGCTGGCTGTACTTGCTCGAATTATTCATCCAAAACCATTCCTTCAACAATGGGAAGGTAGATGCTGTACCAGGTTGTTGCTGTACTTCCATTTTTGCATAACAGTACATTCTGTCTTCTTTCCTATTTTGTCTGTCTAATAACTTGGGTAGGTATAGGTACCTAGGCAAGTTACCTACCTCTTACGTTGCGACATTGACATACTGCAAGTACCTCCTACCTACCTTCCTTCCACTGGCTGGCCCTACGGAGCTAAGTCGACAAGTAGGTACAAGTACCGAATCTAGGTTGGATTTTGGCCCCCCCGCTCTTTCCGTACCTACATGGGTACATACCAGAGCAAGGACTCGACTCTATTCGTGTCAGGTCCCAATTTCCAATATTTTACCCATCCTTTCAAATCAACATCTTCAGCCTTTTTCTTACAGCCTTAGACCTGCCACCGGCGGCCCCCCCTCCCCCCTGTCAGCAGCTTACTAACACATTAGACGTCATCTTCAGATTTGGTCCCTGTCAATCGTGTCAGGGCAGGTACCTGGTGCCCGTCTCTCGGGTCCGCCAACTACCGTTCCGCAACGTGCCGTACAGCAGAGCACAGCACTACGCAGCACATTGTCCATATATCCCATAGGCACCACCATACAATAAGGGACCGGACGGTATCTGCAACCACCCCCAGGCCTATTCTGGCTACGGGCCTGGAATGATTAAGAGCCCCATCGACGTCTATCCATCTTCGTGGCCCGGGGGGGCATCACCTTCTCTTCCTCTCGAGACTCGACGTCAAATAGCCCTCATCCCCGGCTTCAAATGACTCGAGTCTCTCCTTGCCTCTCTCTACCTATCTCTCCGATACCAGTACCAGTATCACTATAACTATCGACCAACATTCTCAATCTAGGTTTGCTTATAACTCTAGACTGCACCTATCCATCTACCTTGCATCCAAACCTACCACAGCTGTATCTACATCTTCGTATCAACCCAAAGTACACAGCTATCACAACCTTCTGCCTAGGTAGTTCATACTTTCCCATTGCTTTTTTCGCTGTCTGACATAATAAGAGCGTAATCAGCTTAACTCTTTTTACTACTTACGCTCACCAAATCCTGTTTCGAGTTTAAGCCCATCATACGGGCTACATACCAGCCACCACGGATCCCAGAAGAAGAACCATTATGTCTCGCTCCGTGTCATCTTCACGGGGCTCTGAGTCTCCAATGGAGCCTGAACGCGCTCACAGAGCTTGTGAAAAATGTACTCGAACTAAAAAGAAATGTGATAAAGCATTGCCTGCTTGTTCTCGCTGTACGAGGTGCGCAATTGTCCTTTCAGTCTCCTGTTAACCCTTGGTCCTTCCTCTTTACTTTTATCACAACTAACTCTTCAGGCTTGCAACCACATGCTCCTACGATTTTATCTACACGGCCCCAACTACCGCTGTTGTGGAACCAGGGTATCTTACAGGATCTACACCCAAGGAAGCTTACGGACCGGGTATATTCGATCCCGCTTTCGATGTCTCCAGCTCCATGATCATGGCTCTGCTGTCTTCACGCAACATTCCTTGGCGCGAGGCCACTGAACGCTACTTTGAAACTATGAACCCTTGGTTCTCTGTAGTTCATCCAGAACTCTTTGCCATTCGTACTGATAATATCAGCTCCGGTTCCGGCTCTGGTGCAGACCAAGGTCCTCGCGATCCCGCTGTCGCCCTCTTGATTGTCTGTATGCAACTTGTCTCTCAGTACGATGATGAGGCTGCCGCTGCGAGCACCAACGTCAATGAGGGCAAAGACATGATCGAAATGCCCGCCTACCGTGCTGCTAAACGCGCTCTGAGTGTACTTCGTGGTCTTTCAGCTCCCAGCATCGGACTTGTGCAATGTTCTATCCTGCTTGCACTCTTTGAGTTCGGCCATGGTGATGTCATGCGTGCCTATGTCAGTATTGGAGATGCCAATACCATGGCCCTGGTCCTACGTATTGGCCCTGGAAAGTACGTCGAGGCCGAACGGGAGGCCAATATACTTTACGAGGAAGAAGAACGCCGTTGCGTTTACTGGAGTCTCTTTGTCCTGGATCGTCTGATCCACGTTGACTGTTCACTCATCCACATGCCACTTCAGGTACCCTCACCGGCTGCAGATGACTTGCTACCAACGAGTAATTTGATCTGGCATGACCAAAACCAATCGCCTACACGTTCCGTCCAGCGACATCCTGCAAGTATCGCGCCTTCGGTGCCTCTTGGACCGTTTCAAAGAAACTGTCAGTGTGCAATGCTTTACACAAGAGCATATTCTCCTAAACCTCAGGGGAATCCAAATGCTCTGCTAGAAGAATATGTTGAACTCGATATCGCAACTAGGGCCTTGGTAGAAGCCATGATCATGCAGACTTCTCCTTGGGGCGACTTCTATGAATGCTTTGCTACTTGCACATGGTAAGCTTAAATTGATCAACCAAAATCATAGCAGAAAGGCTTTGGTTCTCGTCATTGCGCCGAACTAACAACCGCCACAGTCTTCTTCTCTTCCTCTATTGTCGCCAACTCCGCGCCGCCAATATGATAACCGCCGCCGGGCCCTTCTCTCCGACCGCCGACGATATTGCGCCCAAGGCCATCGCCGGGCTTAACTTTACCATTCGTATTATCGCTGATACTACCACCGACCTCAACGACCAGCTTGCCCATCGCCCTCACCTCCTTGCTCCCTGCTCCCCTGTCACACCTTACTCGGCCTATCACTGCCTTATGGTTTTAAGTCATCTAGAACATTTAATCCCTGAAGCTGATACAAGATTCCATAACATCTTCGCGTCGTTGCACTTTTTTGCCAAGAGATGGGGAGTCGCTGGTAAGTTCTTAGGCCACTGGCAAAACGCATCATCAAGGATCGAGCCATGGAGCATAAAACAGTATAACGGATCAAGTTCTGACTCTATACAGGACAGCTTGTTAACAAGGTTGAACTGTTTTTAGGGGACTCTGACGAAACACAATGGTCCTTCATGGATGATTGAGGCAGACGGACCGGCTCCTGTATGCCTGCCCTCTGCGGCCAACAGAATCCGCCCACTCATAAAACTCGCTACGCGGAAACGACGACTTACAAGTGATGGATTCATTGGAACAGATATGAAAACCTATATGGCAATTTGATATATTTCCAAGCTACTGGTACACGGCGTTGAATAACCGTTGTTGCTCCATTAGCTTCACAGCCACTGCGAGGTTTCAATCGTTTCTATCTGTTTGCCGTTGCACTTGTACGCGTATATGATAGGATATACGCCAGAACAATACTCGCTATGATTCATACACACGGTCAATTTTTGGTCTACCGACGCGGAAACGAAACGCCCAAGTATCAATGCTTGCTCCTAATATGCGCTCAACGCCAAACATCCTTTCAAGGAAAACATATGAATAATGATAATAAAAAAACGCCTAGATCGTGGTACAACCTCTCTAAGCCATACATTCGACAAAATAAAGTTGGCCAAGGAATATTATGGGGAGTTCCCAACAACAAGGATCAGCAGCATGCCGTTGAGAATACAAGAGGCGATAAAGGTAGTCCACACTGCCAGGAGGTGTGGTAAGGATAGATCGTCATGCCGGTATAGCGTCATACCAAGAGCACAACAGGCGGTAAATAAACTTGCGACAACACCAACAGTAACGCCTGCGTCAACTTCGGCACGGAGTTTATGTCGTCCAGTGGAAATGAGCGTGCCAGCGACAAGGAGGAGCAGGAACGACACGGCGAATGAGCTGACAGTACCCCAAAACAGCGTCTTCTCACGATACAAGTGCGCCTGCTGTTGGCTAAGGCTCGGAAGGGCGTAATGGGTGGCATATCCGGTGGCGGGAAAGCCGTCTGAGCTGGCGTATCCCGCCTCCTCGTCAGATTCGCTACTGTTAAAGGTTGTGCTGGAGTATTGGTAAGGCGTATGGTCTGCACTAAGGAGACTTTGGCGCTCTCCGGTTTTACTGTGCTTGAACCAACCCTTTGCCTTATTCAAAGGTTTCGCGAAGATATCCTGCAGATAGTCAATTCCAGGGAAATTGGTGCTT
This sequence comes from Fusarium aywerte, assembly GCA_013186375.1. Classification (NCBI taxonomy): domain Eukaryota; kingdom Fungi; phylum Ascomycota; class Sordariomycetes; order Hypocreales; family Nectriaceae; genus Fusarium; species Fusarium aywerte. The sequence continues at coordinate 30,827 of JABCQV010000495.1, read as the reverse complement.
TCATCCGGATTGATGTAAATAGCATATCCACCATCATCGTCTGCGCACTCGCTTCCATTGTCGTATTCATTCCAGTATTTAGTCGGTTCCTTCATCTGTGCTGGCGGCAAGAATTCAAAGGTAGGTTGAGAACGGCTAACAGAGTGACGGTTCACCGAGTTGATAGAACCCGAGAGGGATTGACGACGATAGGATTGGGCCTCGGATTCTGGCGAGCTAGGTTCACTCAATGCGGGAGCGGCGGCATTGAGAGTGCAGGTGATGTCGTCATATCGTTGTTGCAGGGAGGAGAAGTCGCGACGGGTAAAGCTTTTAGGGTCGGAGAGGATGTTTTCATACAAACGAGTGCCAAGGGTTGTAGAGCCAGTCCATTTCTGTAGACAAAAGATCAATCAGTACATGCTTTCGAAGTCTAAATAGTCTAACTTTATACTTGGCAATCATGATGACGAACCTTGTATTTTTTGGTAATCTTTCGAAAAGCGACTGCCTGAGCATTGACAAAGCGCTCGAGAGCATGGATGTCACTACCGCAGCGAACGAGCTCGCGCTCATATTTGGTAAACCTCCTTTGGTGTTTTATCGCTGAATCATCAGCGAGTTCATCTCGGTTCTTTGACGCCCATCGGCTGATGTTCTTGGCGAGATACTCTAGTAGGGATGTCAGTTTAGGCATGTGGTCGCGTGGCACCCAACTTGTGGCGCAAAGCTAGAAGTCAAAAGCATACCTAGTCGGCGAGATATCTCATCTGCCTTACTTGAGACAAACAGCTGCAATCTCTCGTGCTGGCGACCAAGTTCCATATATAAGCCGTCTTCGAATCGACTCAAGGCTTCGTCTTTCTGGCCCGGGATAGCCATGGCCGTAGCCTGGTCGCGCGTTGTGTGCATTTTAATCTCATGTTTGATGGAGTTATAGTCGAGGTTATCTGAACCAGAGGCCATTGGTTAATTTTGACTCAATTGAACCAACGAGATGTGGGTTTACATACGTAGATTCCATTCCGGAACGGATTCCCGCTCGAGATGCTCGCCGAACTTCATATTGATCCGATAACTAGCTTGAGCAGGACAATGGATGAAGGGAGCGAGGAATTAATATCAGCCCCTCAAACTTGCCGCGCTATCGCTCAACGTCGGTGAAAGAATGCGGCGGCTATGATGATTTCGAGCACGAATTGGAGGGACAGTCGAAGCGAATGGAATTGGCGGGAGAAGCAAGCGGAAGACGCTGCTCAACACGGAACAGGAAATTTCGGATTGCGGATAGCAGGTTTTCGTGTCTATATACCTAAGAAAGACTGAAATGATTGTAAGTCGAATGCGCAATCCAAGACAAGACAATGGCGGTGCTTGTTCCTGTTGTGAAAATGAAAAAAATAGAGTAATTCGGCAGTTTGCGAAAGTGACAGGGGCGGATGTAAGGAACAGACAGAGAGTCGGATATGGGAATGACGTACCCAAAATATGAGGCACAGCTTGTTTGGCTCTAGACACAGCCCGCTTCCAGATTAGAGAATTAAGGCCTGTTGCGTAGGACGGGCAATGGGGTCATAAACGCAATTGTCTGGGCCCAAGGCTCTCTTGTTGGTGGCCCTAGCAGGGAACCAGGTTATTTTAGCAGTCCGTCCAGCTGGTTGTGGAGACTGGAGAGTCACTTCGAATTGACCCGGACCGTTTCTGCGGGCGTTGGCGTTGCGACGGTCGCGAGTTAAAGTTGAGTTACAAATGTAACCCTTTGTCTTGAGACTGATTTGACTTGTGTAAGAAGGACTGCGACAAAAATCGGAACCAATTCAATTGATGTCTGAACCGAATTGGACCGGTAGGTTATTCTTATCAAGATGAGTGAGAATCAAAGTCGGGGTATGTTATCGGATCCAACTTGGTTGTGAACTAGTTCCTCGTATCGAGATAAGAGTTTCAATAGTGCAAAAGTCGATCAACGGCAGGTAACTCAATCAGATGAAATATCCAAAAACGTAGCTCTTTTTGTCGGTAGTATTGTCTGCAGCAAGTACACAATCTCTGAGTATGCCGACTTGGTACTGTAGACAGTTGCGGCGCCAATAGCAAACGGTATGCAACGCAAGTAAACAAAGAGAGACTTGAAATTCCAGATCCCTTTCTTAATCAGGAAGATAAGGTGAGTCAACGATTGATGGTTTGTAAAGGAGCGCAATGAGTAATCAATGGACAAGCTCAAGCAAGGAGGATTCGATGACAAGCGAGAGCAATGCGCGGGAAAGTTTACAAGTTTATATCAATCTGTAGTTAATTATCGTTCAGCCATTCGGTCATACACCCTTGTACAGGCTGTTATCACTCTTGTCATACCCATCCACTCAGCGCGTGCTTTGGATGCATCGGTAACGCCCACCCGGACCAAGATCCTAGACTTGGCATGACCCAACCATTGTAGTGCAACTTCACTTCTGCAGCAGGGTACAGCATGTACTGTACAAAGTACAGTAGTACTCTGAAGGCCCGGCCTAGAGTCCACCCCTGCAAACCTGAAGGACGGGGCGGTGGATTTCCGGGTGCGGTACGGAGGTACAGTACAGAGTACGAGTCTGGAGACTGCGAGAGTGGGGGATCAAGGGTCCTCGTTTCGGCGCCTGTATCCGTAGAGGCGGAACAATTGCTTAAGCTTCAGTGCAAAACTCGACGAGACGCGGCGAGGAACTGGTCTGGACCTTTTTGTCAGAGAGTCAATTGTACCTCGGCTGAGGAAGCCAACGAGTCGTCTACATCTGAAGGTTATTGAGGGGTAGAGAAAACGTATCGAAATAGAGCTGTTGGCGCCAACTTAGAAAACAGCTTCCACACAAGCATTACAGGCAGTATCCGTAAGTATTGTCGTATTGTATGTATGTCTCGGCTTCTGTTGTTCGGCATATAATAGAGTGCGTTTGCCAGAAGAAGATTGGGGGTGTCGTATCCAACAATTGAGTTGGGGTGCCGAACATACCCAGCACACGCATTATGCGAACACATTTATTTGTTGTAACGGACGGAGCCAGTTGTCCGGGCAGAATGCAGTATGAGGACATGCAGTTGAAACTATCCAGATGTACAGATCTCGTTTTCTGAGGTTATCTATCACCGTGCGCAATTGGATTAATCTACACTGTAGTAGATTGTGGCAAGTGCGATAGATAGATAGAGCCACAGAGCCAGTCAGGATTAAGCTTTCCGTAGGTTCCTGAGTTTGATGTTATGCAATGCGTGTTATGACACAGTGCAGTATAGTGTAGTATAGCGCAGTACAGCACTGAACTACACTACTGTAACCGACGGGTAAACACTACCGTAATGTGTTGCTAATACTACCTACCTTACCTACGGCACTGATATGCGAGCCATCTCCGATCTTTCGACTGTCACCTCACCTCAACGTCGGCACAACGATTCCATCGTAAAATGGTCACGCGAGGACTTTCTGTAACTGTAACAGAAACAAAAACAAAAACCGAGAGGTCACTAGATCCACTCGTTTCAAGGCTGGTGCCAGCGGTTGATCTGGGTTCATGCTTATAATTATGTTATATACAAAGCTATATCAAAGTGTCAGATCTTTTGAGTTTCCCAGTCTTCGTAAGCCGAGCCCAATTCTCTCTCTAGTCTAGACTGGATACCTAGACTAACTTACCGTACGTACATGAGTTAGGCATATACAGAACCCTTGTCCTGTCATATGTATAGTGGATTGGATAGATAAATTTGGTCCCGTCCTGGAGTGGCGCTTTCTCATTCTTGTTATTCCCCCCCTCCCCCGGCTAAACTAAGTCTCGGCCATCATCGTACATACATATTCCCAGGTCTGAAGAGAGACAACAGAGAGAACAGTTTGGGCGATTGTCCTGTTGTTCAGCCCTGGGAGGCTCTAGAGTATCCACAGGGTACTCCGTCATCATGCTTCTCCAGGAATTTTAGCGTACAAATTCTCTCCATTCTCCATGCTTGTAGTAACCATGTGTTGAATTGACTGGTTCTGTCTTGTCGACAAGAAAGCTTGGCAGGTCCCGCCCAATGGAAGAAAGCTTTTAATCCACCGGGGATGACAGTAACCCGGTAAAAGAAAAAAAAAATATCCAATGTGAGAGCTTCAAATGGTTCCCCTTGCGCATTCAACGTCGAAACCAAGCCTAACAAGGAGGGAAAAAGCCCACAAAGTCAATTCTGTTTTGTGGCCGTTGCGGACCGATACGCGATTTGGCTTTTATCTATTTTTGATTGATACAGTGACACGGATCAATGCAGAGATAGTTTTCGCTCTATCCCTTTGTCTCGGCCAACTCGTGTAGACTTGACGTTGCAAAGCGGATCCCAACAAGTAAGTAGATAATGTACAACGACCTAACTTAGATTGAGGCTCTACAGAGTTTGATCTAGACAAAGTTGTTCAAGTCCAGAGATCGTTGCGAATCACCTGGTGTATAACCGCTCGAATAACTAGCAACTGATCTAGACTAAACGGTTGATCCTGGCAAACAATTGTCCTTTGCGGCTCAATTAACAATAAATTGGATCCAAATATCACCACATATAGGAGAGTTTCCACCTCATCAAATGCTCTTGGGTGTACAGTAACCGGGGCGTATCAGAGTATCATCAGTTGAGACGGTTAAAAGTCAGTTGGCGTTGAATAAGAAAACTACCTACAGCAAGAAACATTATTGGTCGAGCGGATTCTGATGGCTAACGGTCGATACGTAAATCTTTTGATATTACCACAGATATACCGCATTGGGATCTCGGTCTGGCAACATGCATTTTCTTGGCCCTCCCCCGCCTATGCGGTAAACTACGGGGGTATCGTAACTTCATCCCTCAGCCTCCAGTTTTTACACGCGATACAATGTACAATACTCTGTACAATATGTTGGAGTTTGCTGTGGGCATCCCCGTCTTGTCTCCAACTTGGATGCATCCATCATGACCAAACCCAATTCTCTTACATGGCAGACCCTGAAAGTTGCCCCTGCTTCATTTCTTGTACTACCTCTATAGAGACTTGCCTCTCGAACAAAGGTCCCTGATGGATTATAAGGTAGTCTTCAGGGGTCTGTATCCACAACCCGTACTGCCGCCTTAGCTATGGACCGTGCGTATGAGATGCATGTGTTCTGTCTGTGCAGGCTGTCCATTGCAGAAGTTACGAGGAGGAAACAAACTCGGAATCCGTAAACGGTAATCAGTCACGCTTCTCTTTGCCAAATCAACTCTTAACGCCCGTTGCCATCGGATAGAACGGCATGCCTGGTCGGTCCCTCCCTTCTTTCCGCGTTTCTGAATATTTTTTCATGCAAATGGTCACGTTCTAGATTTCCAGTTTTAGACATCGTGAGCCTCTCAACCACTTGACTCGGCCTTTCGATAGCCAGCCCAGCCTCTGACTCGGAGGCTCCTATGGTCAACCCCTGCACGTTGCCACACACTGCCCAACAGCAGCAACGGCTTGATCATGGTAAAATTAATTACTGGTACGTAACATTAATACTTGCCGAGTTCTGGTCTTTTCTGTTGCAGAGGAGTCAGATCTTAGGTTGCAAGGTAACAAGGCTCTACCGACATATATTATTTTTTCCAGACGTACAATCACGGTATTCTTACCAGCAGCATTACAGACTTACTTACCTGTAAACAGTAGAAGTATGGAACTTCTATCGCTGTGCTCACGAGCACGGCATGCCGATGTGTTCCCACTCCACGACGTGGTATTGCATACATGTGCATGCTTCAAGTTCCGGTCTGTCTTACACGGTGGGAAAGGGTCCGAATAAGAAACCCATATTGCTACCCACTACCCTAAGTAGCCCAACTTACTCAACAAGCTTATTATCGGCCAACTTGATCGAGGCATGGATCTGTCACTAACAGAAGAGGGCTTGTGGATCTGGAATGGCCCCGAGTTGATAAGTCATGTTTTATTAATGAAAGACACGACAAGTGGCTCAGTCATCGTATCAGACTCGGAGCAGACGATGTGGCTCTTCGAACGTACAGTGGAAGGAGAACCCCGGGCTTAAAGGCGGGTATTAGGTATGGCACCATCGGTAATGCGGTTTTATCATCGCTTCAGGACGAGAAGGGCTTAACGCGAGTTACCGGTTGGTCCAGCATACAGTATACCCATTCTAAATATTGTCAAGTTTACACGAGTTTTCATGTATCCATATACATCCGCTACACAGATACTTCATGCTCTTGACAATAAATCTATATACCTCTCCAGATGGATTATTTTGCAGTCCAAAACTTATGGTATCTCTTTTGATTTCAACACCTCTAACTGACCAATACCTTCCATGCCCTTGTTTGAAACATGGTGCCGAGAATATTGATAGCTCCGAAGATGCATGCACTACGCCACGAACTCGCAGTAATCTCGGCTCTTGAGATTCAGGCTCCCATACAAGCATGTGAAGGGTTCAGTTGTGGTGCCTGGCTTTCTCATTAGTAGATCCAGGACAATAGAGATGGGTCGAGTCTATAGGGTAATCTTCATACTTGACTTTTGAACACCCGTGCTACCAATTGATTATGTTGATAAGATGTCTCCAGTTGCAGTATCTTTGTTTGTTGTCCGCCAGTGCCCATACGCATTGGCATACGCAAGTTTGGCGGACAACAATTCACCCCCTTGCCGATATAACCTCTGCACAATCACGTCAACAGTGGCAATACTTCTATACTATGGTGTAGGTCAATCAATATAACAAACACATATGAAATGTGGAATACTGGTTTTCTGAGTAGTATGTGTAAATCTTCATAGTGTAATCGCTGCCTCTTCAATGATTTTGTACCTGTCTATAAAACGCCTAAACTTGCGAGATGTCTTTACCTAAAGGCACCCGTAATGATTCCCAGTCATAATCGCCAATGCGCTGCCATAATGCATCAAGTCTAGTCCCGCCAGACAAAATTCTAGCTCGATCATCTTGACCCAAGGGTCTTTGCCTTCACTTCAATAAAGGCACCTCACTTTTGAAATCCAAAATGCTGCCGACTTCCAGAACGCCCATCAGACCTCCCTTTTCTAATACAGCCACAACATCTTTGCGACTACACGTCAAATCCTCGTCGTCTATCGACAACTGCATGCTGTTCAATATGTCCTGGGCTTGACGAATCGTAGTGTCTGATGAAAGTGAGATCATGGCACTTTTGGATACCAAAGAGCCCGGGATATCTTTCAAACTTTTGTTCAGCTCGTGTCTTCCAATTCCACGTATCGTGCTGGGAGAGGCAACGTGATCCTGTACCCTAACCCAGCCTGTTGACGAGTCAAGGCCTGCACGTAGCAGGTCAAAGCCCAGACTAGTTTCCACCGTCTCAGCTGTTGTTGGAATACCACACCAGCTGACGGCTATATCCTTGATTGTCCTGGGCTGTCGAGCGGCAGCACCGATGGTACCACCAGGGTGGTTTTTTGCAAAAACAGATGCAATGTTTGCGTTGATTTCCTTTGCAGCCGTGATTGCGATCGCATCACCAATGGCCAGTGCAACGGTCGTTGATGTAGTAGGGGCGGATACGCCAAACGAAATCTTCTCAGGCTCTGGAATTGGAGCAGGGAGTAGGATCGTATTAGGCCGGTGCTTGAAAAAGTCGCAAGTGTCGGGGGAGGTGTGTGATGTAAGAAGTATAGTTGGCAGAGACTCATCAAGATGTGGTAGCATGAGAAGTAGCTCCTGAGTCTTGCCAGAATATGTTATGAACATGAGCGTATCGTTATGCCCAATGATACCTAGATCACCATGCAAGGCTTCTGTGGGATGAAGAAAGACGGCATGAATAGCAAGGCTCTTGAATGTAGCCACAAGCTTCTGTCCGATGTGCCCAGATTTGCCCACGCCTATGACAACAAGTTTTCCATTTGTCGACTGCTGCCGTGTTATGGCCTGTACTGTCTGATTGAAGCCATTGCGAGCCACAGGTTCTGTTTCATAGAGCCTTGAGAGATTCCTCAGTGCTGTTGCTTCCGTGTTGAGCACATGGATCCCATCTCGAAGACGTAAATCCTTGGCCTGAGACTCTCCTCGAAGCTCTCGATCCAAAGTCAATGGGTCGATGGGCTCACAAAAGGCATCTCCAGGAGGTGATGAAGATGGTGTAGGAGGAGAAGGAGGAGGTATGGCAGGGCACGAAGAAGCCCCGAGTACCACAACTGCGCTTGTCTGAACTGGCCCGTGGCCAGGTTGCGATAAGTTTGCCATATCGCTGAAACACTGGTGGTGAGTTCGTTGAGGAAGTTGAAAGGCCGGATATGAACAAGGCATGAAACTTCTAAAGCGAAAACGGCGTTTCAAGGAAACGACTGTCTCTTTGTTATGACGATCGAGCGTCGCTGACCGTATATGCCTTTGTGATCGGGTTCTGTAGTTGATCCAATGTTTCTATCGCGAATTGAGAACCCACAAAACCCTTATCTTCAACGTGAGTGGTTCGGAAACAAAATTCGATATAGACCAGAGGACCACAACCTGGTGGAGCACTGTCTAAAGAGCGAAGCCAACAGTCCGGATTAGAGAGGAGGAGAGAAGAAAATAAGATATCGCTGAAGGAGAATCAAGTTGGCGGACTGCGTCTTTAAGAAATTGCTCGATCCCTAGTCAGAGTCATGGATAGCTTACGTTTCTGAAAGCGAGATCTGGGGAGGATGAGAGCCTGTCCTTGTCCAATTGGGTGTGGTTTCGATTGCGAGCACCTTTAGCAATCCCGATCCAGACATAGTCCCCTAACATGAGTGGATGCGATAGGAGTCCGGCTCTATCCGGAAGACCGAACTATGATTGTCAAAGTTCTTTATAGACTTCGGATCGAGCGAGAAGATTAAACAAGAACAGGAGACGGGTAGTGCCATGTTTGGAACTCGTCTGTCTGTCTGTCTGTCTGTTTGTTTTGAAAATGCTTTTATTGACGAACCCTGCATCATAGATTCTTGCACACCATTTCGAAAGAAAGGGTCCAGTCAGGGCACAAACTGAATCACCAACGTTAATTGTTCGATCCAGACTGTTTTTTTCGGATCGTTCCTTGGTGGGGGGCGGGGTCCCAAGACCCTGTCAAGGTAGTAAACAAAAAGTCTATGATTCCATGAAGAAAAGATTTGGACGAACCAGAGCTCGGTTCAGAGCCACTTTGGAAGGAATGGCGCAAACGGTGAGATTAAATGCCGTGCTGAGTAAAGCCGTTTACCGCAATTGCTCGGCTTGGCACCGCACGTTGGATATGATGCCTCGATCGGCGGCGCGCGAATCGAGCCAAAACTGTCAAAGGGTAGGTACAGTACAGTACAGTACAGTACAGTAGGTAGGATCGGGCAATCTAGTGGTCATTTCTAGATGATTGCTTGACGAGTACATTCCCCGGATCCCCGAAGGGTCAGTTCAATGGACAGTGTTGGTATATGTAGATCCTTGAAGCGTTGGAGACGCATAAAAGCTCAGGAATAGAATATTGATGAAAATGGCAGGTACTGCCTTAATGTCAGGTAGGTTTATTGTACCTACCTTAATGGGCTGTCATGCACGTACGGAACCTTTGGCGCGTTCCCCCAATGGTCAATCTTTACTGTTCTTGCCATTTTGGTGGATCGAGATCAAGACCCTTATCAATTGGCAGTTGCTTCCATATCATCTTATCAATTATACGCCTGCCCGGGCAAGGCTAGGTAGCCAGGCAGGAGTTACCCAACAAGCCAGCCTCCTCTGCTGCAAATTTCGTATCACCAGTCTGTATATCCCGGCACACGAAATTGATTGATTGATGAAAGAGCTTTGCTGTACGGATTGTTTTCTGGTCAAACTAGCAGGGCAAAATTCTACAGGCTAAAATGCAATAGAAGTTGCATACAACAACTGGACTTTAACCAAAATGAACAAGTATGTATATAAATCATACAGCATTATCATTGTTTCTTCCATTATTAATGTGTAGATTTTGTTCTTGGAACTGCACCATTTAGTCAACATTTGAAACTCTGGCGTTACCATCATGATTACACCCGCAAACCTGTCATGCAGTTTCCCCAAACTGTACCATGAATAGCCAGCCTGCGGCCCCATGTTTCTGTTGCGCCATCTTATGCGGATAATCCTCGATCCTGCTGAGCATCTTGCATCAAACATCCGCTTCCGTCACCAATCATGTGTAGCCGTGAGATTCTTCATGCATAGGATACAACTGCACAATCTCCAATCGATATCTGCCTTCGGTGCACGTGAAACAAAGACACGCTGTCGGCAGAAGGACAACGACGCATACACCAAGCCACCGTTGAAAATTACCTTTCGATTATGATCTAGAAAAGCCAAGATCAAGTCATACGAACAGCTTGCTGAATACGACCAGAACTTGCATGCCGTGTTCTTGGCCACCTCTGAAAATGGAAATCTATACCGAAAAGGATAGCTCGCTCAAAAGCTCTAGAACGCCCTAGCTTCGATTTAATATAGTACGACAGCTTCTAGAAGCCCATCAGATAACAAGAAGAAGAAGAAAGGTTTTTGAACAAGCAGCTGGCTGCTAAGCGCGACATTCTAACACAGATAGCTCTGAGCATGGAGTACGCGCGTCTCGTCACCAAATAAGTTATCGTACAGCGGGATTTTCACGGGATCGTCACTTGTGCCTGTCCAGGGTCTGTGACGGATTCAGATTCGAGTTTCAGATGGAGTCTGAAACGTGGGTTCGCTGCGCATGTGCATAGCTCAGTGGAAAGCCATGACGCCTATCGCTATCTTGGCGCAGGGAATAGATGGGACGACGACATGGGAAGTTTTATAATGATTGCCTTCAGCCCTCCCTCGAAATCAGCGGCTATTGTACTCAAACTATTGCTCCTGTGGACCAGACTTGCGCTGAAGGATGCTGCAAGCCTCAGGGGCAGAATTTAGAAAATATTATAATGTTATCGCTCGTTCGTCAATAGCTGTAAAGGCGAAATAGGAAAAGAAACCCTCACTCAGTCAAGCTTTGGCATACCTGGCGCGATCTAAAAGCTCGCCTAGAGAGGCACTACATGACACTATTGCCGGTTACCAGTCCACTGCCAAACGAAACAATCTTAGCAGAAACTATTGATACTGGGCTGAATCCAGGGTTCATATTTTTTTCTCCCTCTCTTCTTACTCCTATACCTCTTCTTCTCAAAGGCCATTTGGTTATAGTGCTTCTTGGGGGAGAAAAGGGGGCCAATATTGAAATTCTCGTTTCGGCATTCTCGGAAACTGTTACTTGTAGCCACAGCGTTGACTATTGAGATTGGGGTGACGCCCAGCGCCATGAGCAATCTGCTGTTGGGCCGTTTGGCGTACCTATGCTCCAAGTGCGTCGCCTTAATTGCACAAGCTTTTCAGAGTCCATTCCAGGCACAGCGTTTTGGGCATAGACAGTCCAACTGTCATGGGCATTGGATTGCAGTACTACATTAAACTCAAACTCTCTGAAATTGCGGGCATTTGCTCCTCTGTAGAGCCATCCCTCGCCCGATGAACCCATTCCAAGGCGGCTGAGACATGTCATGGTGGCAGTGTATACTTGCATACAGTACTGTACCACCCCTGAATCGCATGTTGACCATTGTCCACTCAGAATCCGAGGGCAGGGTTGGTGGCTTGCGGGACGCCGCGTCAAGCTTGGGCGGCGGGCCTGACTAGTGATCAGATACAGTACTAGGGAGAGAGAGCCCTTGCTTCACAGAGAAGTTGTGTTGAATGTGACTTTTCAAGTTCGTAAGGCAGGCAGACAAAATATGTAGTCTAGAGCAAGCAGATACGAGACGAAAGAGCCAAGGAATATCCGTAAAGAGTAAAGGAGTGGCAGGATAAGCTGATGTGGGGACGATACTATCTAGACTAGGTATCGACACGTCGCCCGTCCCTTCCGTGAACCGACAAGACTTTTGTAGCTGCACAAAATAGAACGTGATTCCCGTTTTGTAGGATTCCATCTCTTGGGCTGTCGTCACTTTATCTTGTTCCCTGTCCCGTCCTCATTCTTTCTTACAGGCTGCGGCTTACACCCTCTTTCGGCACCACTTTCATTTTCCTTTCATTTTCCTGTTCTTATCCATTCATACTTCCTTACATGTATTTCGTTGCAGTCTCGCTTGCATCAGCAGCTTTTGGCAATGGGTCTACACTTGAGCTCCGCCTGGAGCACCCCTAGAGGCTGGAGGTTGATCACCGTCACACTCATCGCCCTGACACTGCTCCTTGTTATACCCCTCCATCGACTCAGCGACGATTCTCCGGGCGTTTACGGTCATTTGACAAAATATCTTAGTCATGAAGGCGCCGCCTACGATGTCGAAGAAGGCTTCGTTGCCAATATTAACGAAACGACCAACGAGCAAATATTAAACGACCAAGAGCCTGCGCAAGAGCCCGCCAAAGAGATCCTTTATGATACAGATTCACCCCAATACACTGGCCAAAAGGAGAACGAGGTCCCCAAGAACCCTGAGGTGTTGGTCGGAGCTCAGCAACCGGAAGGTGACAAGAGGCCGAATAATAAAGACAGTGGACTAGTCCTCGAGGTCGACCACAGTACCGAAAATGCGATTTCCCATAATGGGCAAATACACAGCGAGACGCCTCAGGAGACCAGCAAACCTGAGAGCATCGAGATCAAACCGCAGGGCGATCAAATTAGCGAGAACAAGTCGCCGAAAGACAGCGACAAGCCTCAACAAATCGAGAACAAAGTTCATGATGGCGATGACAAGCGACCCTACGAAACCAAGGTTCCTGATCTGGCACAGAACCATAAAATCCAGGAAAACGAGAACGGCAACGGCAATGTTGCGACCGGAACTAAAGCTTCTGGAGTGAGCTTAACAACCAGCGTCGCAGGCATGTTTACTCCTTCACAGACGACAGAACTCGAGGTTCCCTCGGGCCCTCTATCAAATTGGACCGGTGTCTGCGAAGGATTCCCTAATACGGATGGCATTATGCTTGTCATGAAGACGGGTGCCACTGAAGCATTCACCAAGCTCCCGGCCCATCTCTTGACTAGTTTGCAATGTCTGGATGACTATCTCCTATTTTCTGACTTGGTAAGTAAACAATTTTTAGCTTTTCAAGGGAGAGAGACGCAGGGGGGCCTTCACGCCATTTGCGGAATTCTTGTCAAGCCACAGTTCCACGACTGATGCAGCTAACCAATTCGGACAGGACCAACAAATTGACAAGTACCAAATCTATGATGTCCTCAAGGATGTCAAAGAAGACGTCAGACGGGGCCGCAAAGAGTTCGATCTTTACAAGGCACAGGTCGACTGTCCCATTCCACAGCAGTATTGTACCGCGGACATGACCGGCAAGGATGGCTGGAATCTTGATAAGTACAAGTTCCTTCACATGGTCGAGAAGGCTTGGGAGATGCGCCCGGATCAGGAGTGGTACGTGTTCGCCGAGGCTGATACCTACATCTTCTGGTCGAACCTGGTGTGGTACCTTCGCAACAGGGTCAATGGCACAGAGACTCCATATGTCGGAAGTGTTGCGATGCTCAAAGGCAAGCCCTTTGCCCATGGTGGTAGCGGCTATGTTATTCATGGCGACACCATGAGGAAGATGGTTGCGATCCCTGACCTGGCACATAAGTACGATATGATGGCTACCCACGAATGTTGTGGTGATTACCTCATGTCCCTGGCTGTCATGGAGACAGGTAAGAAGGTCAAACAGGCGCACCCAATGTTCAACGGTGAGAAGCCCGTTACTTTGCCCTTCGGTAACAACCATTGGTGCGAGCCCCTCCTGACTATGCACCATATGAACCCTGAGGAGGTCAGCGATGCTTGGCACTTTGAGAAGATGCGACAAAAACAGGTATGTTCTTTGACTATGGAAAGAGAAAAATTGTAGTTGACATTAAGTAACAGGGACCAATTCAAATTCGGGAAATGTACCATGAGTTCTGGGCCCCCAAGCTGGAATCGGAGCACGATGAATGGGACAACCTATCCGACGATGTCTGTTACATCGGTTTCGGCCCTGAAGCCCAAGGCAAGGCCTCCGATCATCAAAAGGGTCGACAAAGGAAGGAGAGTGAGAAAAATGCTATAGAGCAACAGGCGCACCGTTCCAAGGAGCATTGTGCCAAGGTTTGCGAGAGTGAAGGTCTTGGCATCTCGGAGAATGATTATTACGGCCTCAAGGACGACAACCAACGCAACAAGATGATCAAGGATCGTTATAACCAGAAGAGGGTGGACAAGAACTGGAGTGGCAGCCGTCGTTGCTTTCAATGGCGCTACCACAACAACGTTTGCTGTGTTGCCAAAAGTTTCAAGAGAGGAAAGCCTCGCAAGGAACAAAAACCAGAGGAGAAATGGACAAGCGGTTGGTTTGTTCAGGGCATCAACGACTGGATTGATGCCAAGGGAGACTGCACACCTAATTGGAAGGATCCCAGGTAAAACACTGGCACTGGGACGTGTATTTTCGTTCTTTGTTTCTTATTACTGCCACATCCGGCAAAATACGGTTATGAGTGGTGTTTGTCATTATTCCCATATAGGAAGGCGTTTACGGGTTTGGGTAATTTTCACCATGATAAAGGGACACAACACATCTTGGGAAACAGATGGGCATTTTATTTTTCTTTTTTTGGTCGGTTTCTGTGTCGGCGTAACTTTGCATGATCTGTTGATTAGAGTAGAGCGGACTGGAGAGAAGTACCACTCGTTATTCTACTGTTAGATGAAGGGTTTAGGTCGTGTGATGGTTTATGGGTTTATACAAGCAGCGCGTTATACACGACGGCATGGATAGGCTTTGTTATAAAGGCCCGGAGATGTGTGACAATAGAAGATCTAGAAAAGAACGATATTGTTACATTTTGACTTGATAACCGACTATATTCGAGTGATGAGCATCTTCAATCTTGAATTCTAGATACGCACAAGGGCTACTATTAGGTCAGTTTCTTCAACAAGAACGAGGAACAAACATTTTATTGCATCGCGAGATCCGTCCTGTTTTGTAAGAAATACAGCATATGATCCATATGCGGATACTTGATCATACCACTCTATATTCAATGACGGCGAATACTGATAACAGTCATGACGTCTGATCTACCTCCTAATGAGGGTGGAATTTAAACCATGCTTGTAGATCCGTACTCGTCCCCAAAATTGCATCATAGCTCTTATCGTTTATCATCCACTATGAACCAACTCGAGCATGTTGGATCGAAGCATCACTTTTGCCGCGCTTTTAGGCAACAATGACTCCATTCATATATCAAAGGTATTTGAATTGCGTCATGTTATGAGTAGAGGGAGTTCATTACTACAGTTGCCAATCTGCTCTCCCCTTTCCTACGGTCTTCCAAGATCTGACCAAAACATAACATAAATCATCTATATGCCCACGCATTAAAAGTAAAATAAATTGCTTGTACAGGCTAATAACCGAGAGTTCTTTATATAATGCTGAAACAGTAAACTCGCAAAAAAAAAAAAAATCCAGTAAATGTCGGCTGTCTGACCGTCTTATTTGCTTTCATGTCGTCATACCTTTTCTAGGTTGTTTCGTTTTATCGTTTCACTTGTATCGTTTTGGTTTATCTTCGTCTAGGATGTTTACTGAGATGTGCCCTGCTTTCCTCCGTGACGTCCACATCTATGTGGGTTCTTGGGTGATTTCATGTAGCAGTATGGCTTGGCATCCTCTCCAGCGGGCTTGCCAAAGACCTCCTTGATGGAGCAGTACTCGTAGCCCTCGGGCATCCAATCCTTGAGGTGGCGGTGCAGCTCGCATCGCGAGATTCCGCACTTTCTGCAGTAAACCTGTCCCTTGACACGCATCTGCTCCATGGGACCTTCTTTCTCAGGTGTTCGCTCTTGTCGATGTACAAGAGGGCCAGCTCCTCGCCAAGCCCACTCCATGTCGTTTGGTCCTGAGTAACGGCTGGAAAGAGGTACAGTGCCGTGCAATCGTCGGTGAATCTCGTAAAAGTTGGAGTTGGTGAGGCCAAAGCAAACGCTGTCAATGGGGTCGAGCTGGTCAAAAATGGCGTAATGAAGCTCGGAAGGAAGATCCAAGAGAGTATGGTCCTTGGGAGGCTGTGGTTGGGTTTGAGGCATTGGCTCATAGTCCATTACAGAGTACGAGCGGCGAGGAGGAGGCAACTTGGGCCGGAGAGCAATCTGAACTGTCTTGTCCTCGGCTGGGACCTCGGGCATTGCAGGTTC
The DNA here is from genome assembly GCA_013186375.1 of Fusarium aywerte. Classification (NCBI taxonomy): domain Eukaryota; kingdom Fungi; phylum Ascomycota; class Sordariomycetes; order Hypocreales; family Nectriaceae; genus Fusarium; species Fusarium aywerte. Next base: position 14,605 of record JABCQV010000495.1, on the reverse strand, counting down.
GTGACGCTCAGTTGGAGAAGGAGAGTCATTCTCGGGAATAGGCGCTTGTCGGCCAACGTGGGCCGCACCCGAATGTGATGCAGCAACATGTTCGCCTTGATAGTCGGTCATTGACCAGCCTCGTCTGGGGGCTCTCGTCAATCCTCTCTTCTTGTTGAGTTCTTGCATCCGTCTGTAATGTTCCTCTCGGGACATTGATGTTGATGAGTCGGTCCTGCCAAAGCCAGGACGCATCATGAGAGGACCATCAGTGGCCTCGTGAGTTGGTGTCCCGGCGGGAGAGAATGCGGGATCAGCCAGTACTTGAACCATGGTTGTTTAGTATGAAGTTTGTATTGTGTATGGTTGCTGGATTATTGTGGTCAAAGTTGTAAACTTGGGTGCGATGCCGCTTTATTGACGTATGAAGGTATTCACGGTTGATGTGATGTAATGCAATTGTATTTGAGAACACGGTGAACTGAGAGGAGGTGGTCCACTTGTTTGATCCGTGTTATGTTGCGTTGACGATGTTATACCGGGGTTGGCTGTATGGATATTGATGAGGTTGGAGCCTTACTAGCAAGTTCATGAGCAGGTGAAAAGGTATAAATTGAAGACTGTTAGTTGAAAATTCAAGGTAAATAAGGCAAGGCAGGTTTTGTAGAGTGGCGACCCAATTCGGTTATAAAGACAACTGACGATGGAGAGACGCCGGGCAGTTGTCTAAGAGCCGGTCGGAATCCGATGGTCGGTGGACGCCGTTTTGGTTTTTTGTGGGTGGTGTGATGGGTCCCGAGACCATAGTGAGCCAATTCGAGATGTTTGTTTGTACTACTAGGCTCAGGGGACTCACTTGTCTGGCCCCCCGAGGGACTTGTTATTCCGAAAGAAGCCTTGATAAGCTAATGCTACCATGGCTAGTACATATGTCTGAGGCACAGACAAGCAGTGTGCTTCCCACTTCTTTTTCCTTTGACTATCAGCCTTTTTTACTGGCCATCTGACATAGTCGATGGTGATGCCGAAGCCCGCGATACCGGGGATGGACCATGATTCGAGACTTGTGGCAAGGCGAGCGAATCAGTTGCATGCAGCTCAGCTCTTGCAAGACCTAAACACAAGTGTTAATTATGTACACTATCAATCTTAAGCTTGCCATCGTACGACGGGAAGAAGCGAGAAAAACTCTTTCCCCAGACGATTACCATATCGCAGAGTATGTCATGTGGGGGAAAATCATATCCAAATCCAGCCTGACAGGCACCATTTCCCACATGTCCCAAGCTTCGCGAAAGACGCGAGGAAGTCTGTCTGTCTTAGTTGTATTGGTGTGACAGACTGACCGACAACTAATCGCGCAGCGACTGTGCAACGTCCTGCTAAGGTTCTGCGTCTATGTTTTCCCTCCGGGTCGTCCATGTCGAAGCCGTTCAAGAAAGCCTTCTTGACCCCAGTCTCAACGTCATTATGGAGACTCACTAATAGCAAAGTCCCCGTTAGTCCCCTCACTTTAAGCGTACCAAGAGACCCGCTGAGTGTGAAGCGGAGCCGATCGTCATTCAGGGTCGTCAACTCGTCGATACTTCTTTGTGTGATAGCAAGTTTTCTTGTAAGAGGCCAGCAAGCCAAAAGAACTATGAAGCTGAAAGTCAAGTCCAAAAAAAGGGAAAATGCTCATGTGTCTGCAGGCTGGAATGGACATCAGAATCTATTTACAATTCAGCCAATTTGGCTAACCCACCTGACTGTATGTATGTACTACCTTGTCAAGAAACTGTCGCTAGTCAGTTCAGTTCTTGGGTCCTCCGAGTTTATGGCATTCGATGATGGTTGCAAGTTTCTGCCTCCCTCAATGTTGAATAATTTCTTCGCCATCGTCCAATGCGGTGCATCTGGTTAAACGGAATGAGTCGTGATCGTGCGTTGCGCCTTTGCTGAAGTTGTATTTCGGTTCCGATGAATACAACCCCCACCCATTTGTGCATGTAGCGAGGTAGTGGTGTACTGCAAGGTAGTGGTTGATACGTCTGTATTTCCGTCTTGTAGAAGCCATCTGAAAAAGCTTGGCGTACAGTTTTGTGTGTGTGTGTTGTCATGTTCAAAAAAAAGATACGTTGCTTGCGTACACTCGATATGCAGGTATGAATCGTTAACAATCACAATGGCGTTGCGCCAATGCATGGATGCAATCGATTACCACGCATCACGATATGATCTGACGAATACATTCATGTATGCATCAGGTTGTTGCACAAGCATCAGTCGTTGGGTGCATTATCTGATGCCAGAATAAGAGCTATCACGTGTGCAAGATCTCCTGATTTCTACTGCACAAGGCAGGCAAGATGTCTGGCATTGACTGTAGGCACCTACTTGAGGTATCTATCTACCTCAGCAGAGGTTAATAAAAATAAAAAATCGAGGCAGTTTTGTCTATGTTATATTTTACTTGCATCGCATAGCAGATACTCGTGTGAGCTGGGATGAGCGTATCTTTATCATAACGTGCTTAAGGTATTTCTTCGTAGATTCGAATACCTTCCTTATCTCAGAATTTACCTGGTTTTGCTCTACTCGTCAATTTTATCACATGCAGTTGATGTAGAAGACCTGCATGAAGGATAGGAATCGGGAACACCCGACAACTCTCAAATTTCCTTCCTTGCCTGATAACGGAAGTCAGACTGTAAGCCATGCCTGCAATACGGCTATTTTTCATCACATGTAGTCATGGTACCAATTGGCAGCTCAGCTCTTATATCAGACCATGGGAGCTAACGTGCGTAGGGTTGTTGTACGATGGTTGTAAGATAGTTCTGGAATATTGACATCGTAGATGGACAATTGTCATTACATTGTGCAAATATCCATTGTTCAACAACCTCGCCAAGAACCAGTTGTAACGGTACATCTTGTACGATCGATACTCTGATGGTTATAGATAGGTATCTACTTGAGTATACCTAGTAGTTATAGTTTAACGACCATTCAGTATAGTGCCTCGACATCCATCACTTGACTTCCTACGTCTACATCGAAAAAAGGTATAATCGTTGACAGAGCTTTCTTCCTCAATATCACGTAGCCCCTGCCTTGTATGTGGTGGTATAATCGGCAACCAAGTAGCTGCCTCTTGACAAGAGATTATTTCTTGAATCCGCATTTGTATCATAGGGTAACGAGGAAGTGCGAGTCAAACCTCACCCATCAGTCATGCCAGTCGTTCTTTTGCTTCGAAGATCATGGCTAAATGTTGCAGAAAGAGGAACAGAGTTACTACCAATGACAGGATTGAAGAACTCAGTTATATAACAGAACACATGTGATTCAAAGTCCAAGGTCTAAAGGTTTATACATGAACTTTATGTTTTTCCAGGTATGTTACTTCAGCCTCAACGTTCAAAGGTGAACGGCATCATGAAAAGAAGATTCGTGGCTGGCGCCAGCCGTCTGGCATTGTAGAATATTATCAAGTCCAGCGCATTTTGTACATCCAAGGTCTGCAAGAACACCAAAGTCGTCGGCAGATAGCTTAACCGGAAGCTCGATCGTGCCCTTCGTAGTCCTAATGTCACGCTTCCCAAGTACCTCAACGCCATAGCTGAATCAGGGTGTCGCGCACGTCAGCAGCAAGCTAACTCGGTTCAGAGCAGGGTGAGAGCCCCTGACTGCCTATCTTTTCGCCTACAACTCAAATGGCAACCCAGATGAGCATGACAACGACGTCCAGACCCTTGCCCTCGCCGCCATCGTATTTGAAGGTCCACATACCATCCTTCTTCTCGTCCCAGTAGGCGCCGGTAGCGCTGTGCATTCCTCGTCGGCCGACGTGAGGCTTTCCGTCGGTGGCGGTAGCTTCGGAGCTGGTGGAGATGTGAGGCTCCTGAGCCTGGGTCTCGGTGCCACCACGGGGCTTGTTCAGAGCAGATGTAGGGACAAGGTGCTGCACGATGGTGCTGTTGCAGGCGAACTTGAATGAAGGAGCAGAGGCACCTTCAGGAGTCGACTCGGAGATGACAGCCTTCAGCACGGAGCTCTATATATGCGGTCAGTATATCAAACATACGAACCTGTCGCAGTGATCTCTTTTCAACCTACAATAATTGTCGAGTTCCATTGCTCGGTCTTAGCATGGTCGTAGAACTCAGCATTGCCGATGGCACTGTTGCAGGCCTATTGTTGTTGATATCAGTACGCGATCGTTGGAAAATACGGTTGCTTTTTAACGTCGGCGGTAAGCATCTATTGGTGGCAACGTACATCGGTAGCAATCTGCTTAAGACGGTTGGCGGGAATCGGCTAGATAGAGATTAGCTGAGTTGAAGTAGTTCAAACGTTACTGCACGTACAGGAGTGGCCATTTTGAAGGTAAAAGTAAGTATGTGGTTGAGGGATCAGAGTTTAGAAACTGGGGTTTGTGGATGGCGTGGTGGAGGATTAGATGGATAGTCCAGGTAGTTCAGGTACAAGTAGGCAATGGTCGGTCAAAACAAACAAGCATCACAGCGGGCGCTTTCTTAGGTATCATAGGCACTACCTATGCTTGCCTTACCTTAGACCGGTAGGCAAATTCTTTATGCACAAATCCATGTTGAGTATTTCCAACGTCATTTCTAATTTCTTCACCATCATGCATCTAATAAAGCTCCTAGATACACAATCTCATACTATAAGCAAATAATATTGTCTTGTTGTTCCTTTGTTTTGATTTACCTGTGCCAGAGAGTCTTTCCCTCTTTCGGCGTAGGTGGCTCTAGAGATAGGAATAAGCACGTGATCTACCGAGTATTAAGCTGCAAGCCTTGTTTGAGGCTGATCCAAAGCTTTTCTCACGATAAAGGTAAAGCATTTCCACAAGAGAAGTAATTTCTTGCCTTTCCTTCGTTTTTGATTTTGAACAGTTCAAGGTTGGGCAGGTATGCATGATATAGCTCGTTCAGCTTCTTATTGGATACCATGGAGACGCGCACTGATGTCTCAACAGTGCATAGGTAGTGTCGTCTCCAAGCGTCTTAGATCAACATCATAGTCTACTTGACTGCTTGTCATATTTCATAGTGCGAGATTCACATACGGAAAATATTTAGAAAAGAGAGCAAAATCGGCATGAATTTTTCTTTAAAATGGACCGAGAGAAGAAATAAAAGTAGGTCTGTACCTGCAGCTATTCCGAATATCTTGACAGGGCAGTCGCGTGCTGCCATTTTATCCAACCAATGAACCACGTGCCTGCCAAAGCAGGATCAAGCTTGCAGAAACAGACCGAGGAGTGGGGCTGCTGTCGCATCTGCTCCTCGCTACCATGTCGTACATAACAGACGACTTCACTTGAACCTTTTTCTTGATCATCAATATTTTCTTGCCAAGTGAAAAGCTCATTCGCCAATCGCTTGCACTGGCACTATCAATTGATCAATTAATCCGTCTTCTAGTAGCATATACTTGGCAGACGTACATTTGCTTCTACAACACCACTCGCCTGCTACTTTAGCTACCCGAACTACTATCAACAACAACTGACTTCACCATGTCTTCTCAGCCTCTTCTCCAGACCACCCCTGGTACGTCACCCCAAAGACTCTTAAGCCTGTGCAATCAAATTCTCGGCAATTCTTGAATTCTAACATCTTCACTAGGTAAGCGCATCGCCCTGCCAACTCGTGTCGAGCCCAAAGTCTTCTTCGCCAATGAACGAACGTTCTTGTCATGGCTCAACTTCACCGTCATTCTTGGTGCCCTTGCCATTGGCATGCTCAACTTCGGTGACAGAGTCGCCTTTATCTCGGCGTTCCTCTTCACCGGCGTCGCCATGTGTACCATGGTCTACGCACTTATAACCTATCACTGGCGAGCCAAGTCTATACGAATGAAGGGACAGGCCGGTTTCGATGACCGTTTCGGTCCTACCGTCCTGGCCATCATCCTTCTCTTGGCCGTCATTGTCAACTTCGTCCTCCGAATTACCGACAAGTCCAAGAACCACTCCAACTAGAGTCACTCAGAGTGGTAATAACAAAAGCCGCAACGCGGCAGTTGAGCGGAACATGAAACAGCGAATAGGGTGGATGAAGAGTATGAGATGGAAAAAGCGAATGGATATCAAGGGGCATCGGGCTGTTGGCGTTCAAGCCGGGTCTTTATATATTTTCCTGTGCAGTATTGTAGGTTGGATTAGTCGAAATTGAAAGCAGAATGATTTTAATCTCTGCGTCGGGTATCTTGAACAACGTGCTATATAACTTTTCCATAACCGTGAATAATTCTTGTTCCAGAGCGCCAAATGGTCCACCCACAAAAATACAGAGTGTCGAGCCAGGATGCAAATTTGAGAAATCAATCACGTCTGTTTTGCTTCCCCTGATTGAAGTGTTACGCCCTTCTTCAACTTCAATTCTGGTATGGGTACAACCGAGAGGAAAACCCTCATTGACTTAATGGTCCGTGGGGAAGGGCGAGGCAACACAGCGTCTTCGAATCGGCTGTGCATGACTTCAAAACCATCGCTGCCAGAATCATCGTCCTCCTCTTTCATTGCACCCTTTTCGAGTATTGTCTCTTCAACGATATCCTTCCGCCTCGGCTTCTCCGGTTGATCGAAGAGCTGGTTGTACTGATAGTACGGTTTCCCTTCCTCGTTCAAAACACGTTTGCATTTTTCCACCACTGTGATGAGTTTGCAAACATCGGCAGTGCGCGCATACAGCAATGCTATTCGTGGACGGTCGCCTTGGGCTATCAAGTGATTTGTGACATGTGTAATACGCTTCTTGATCTGTGTTGACGATATGACCGAAGCAGGAAGGACATCGTATTTGGGGTTGAGCTCAGTGATGATAGACTCGTGAGGAGCGGCAAGTGTAAATGTCTGGGACGGAATGTCGTCGCTTCGAGATCGTTTCATTGGTTGCGCATATTTTGAGGGATTCGTGTCTGGCCTTCTCTTTCCAAAGCGTTCGGTCGGATTTGTAGCAGGCATTGTTGCGCGTCAACGTTGAAAGGACGAGGTTGATGTGGCGGGCAGAAAAGTTGTGGTCCAGGTTGAGTTTGGCGGGGCGTGAGCATGCAAGTAGGTACTTCGTTTAAGCGCCTATGAGGCGCTACTTGTTGGACAACATATCACCTCCAAGGCTAGATTATGAGACATGAGAAATATGCCGAATGTCGTTGCATTCACATCTAAACACACTATATGAGTTTGTTGCCTTATCTTCGAATCAGCCAAACAAACGCAAAGCCTGAGCCAATCTAGTCCGCTGGCTTTACAATCTTGAAATGATGAGAAAGTGTTAGGCTCCAAGCAATTGATTTTTCTTCTTCTGGTTTAGGGAACATTATTTTACGCCTTGAAAAGAAAAAATAAAGCCTATCGGTATACCTATATGTGATTATTTGTAACTTTGTCAAGCTCTTGTATGTATGCCAGAGGATACCTTACTGAACCTCATCTCAATGCACGTGGCAGAGGTTCTCAGCAATCACGTGGAAGAACTTTATAATGAATTAGTACATGGTAAGTGTGGCTGAAGCCCGGGGGACCTGCGCTGTAGAATCAAAGTACCAAGGTTGCAAAGTCAGCTGTTGGTTGCGTGTTGTCGAATCCTCAACTCAAGTTTAGACCCTCTTCAGCTTGATTTCGGGATAAATAAATAAAGTATAATAGGCCATTATCGTATCTATTCGTGGTCTTTGGATTTTCCTCTGTGCTTTATTCAAAGCTTGAGACTTCACCAGTGATTCTGTCCAGCGATGTCATGGATGACGATTCTGACGATCGTCAGTGGGGCGTGAAGTGGTTCCGTGGGAACTTGAGAGAATCACCTCAAAAGAGGTCCGAAACTCTCCCTTCAACTTGCAGATTCAACATGCCGCTTACTGAAAACTCTTCCGGTACGCTCCCTGTTGCTGGTTGTTGGTTAAACGAAGCTAAGTAGAGCTACTGCACCTCAGCTTCGTCAATGCTCACAGTTGAAGGCGAAGGAGCTTGGGCCCAGGACTTGCTTGCACTACCGCAAATACATAATCACTAGAGAGACCTTGAATCGAGTCAAAGGCTATGTCGCGGGTTAAGGTACCACGGGCATTACATTAACAATTCCAGTTTGGCTTTGAAGCTAAGTGGAGAATGAGAAAGCTGGTTGGAAGTGGCTGCAGGAACTTAGAAGGGAGCCCCAAGCTAGCCATGTTCCACACGCCAATATGTCTTTGCTCTAACCAAATGTGTCTCGGAGATGGTTGCACTGTCAGACGTCCAAGTCTGTCCCGAAGCTGAATGAAGGAATGATTGCCTGATAAGAAGCAACAAACTATGATGAAAAGACATGACTTTGAGATTGGCAAGCGAGGAGTGGGATGGTACGTAAGAATCACGGAGCCACGAGACACACTGCTAGAGAAATTGAGGCATTGGGTTATTCTGAAATTCTGAAGGCGATACAACCAGCTAGCTCGGACGCCAAGCAGAAGTGATGGAATGAGTTGTACCGGGTCCCGCATATCCTCTTGATTCCCTTATACTTTGGTGTCGCTATGTAACAGGCACAAAGATGTTTTCTTTGAGTCGCTCCAAAAGTGTCGACAAGTGAACATCGTTCATCAAAAGGCATAGCGACTACACAGCATAACCGATTCTTATCCCGTGTCCAATCAGCATCGAATCGCGATGGGAAGTTATCAAGAATTTTGTATGTACTAAACGCGACAGAACTAATAAGCAATATCAAAATCACAGATTGTCACCGACAATATGGATCCATCAACTCTACGGATCGCTTCCTATCCTATCGTCGAGCTTATTCGATCTAGGACCCGTTTGTTATCGTTTTGTGACCAAGCAGGGAAGCAAGACCGGGGGGGGGGGAATTGGTCTTGGACTAAGGTATAAGTTGACAGCCTGCGAAACACGTTTGAAGCAGTAAACAAACATTGATCGCGCTGGCGACGACCCGCGCATATTTATAGCATCATATTAAGCTGTATAGATATTTGTGTACATCAGCAGACTCTGACAGTATGCAGATACATTCTTAGATATTCCCGTGTCACAGTCTCATCAGGTGCCTCAAAATGATGGTGTTTACTTTTGTTGCCCTGCTCCAGAGACAGAGAGTGGTGGTGTGGCTCGTTTTGTGGGTATTTCCCTAGAACTCAGCGTTCCATCTCGTTCTCTGCCCCCTGCTGCCTGGCTGTCCGCTGGCCCACTCACCCAAAAACCACCTCAATATCGCCCCGGCGCGCCCGCCAGCAGCCTACCAATGGAGCGCTGGGCCCCCAGGTCCCCCTAGGCTGGGGCTTGTTTAGCCTGCTTGACGGCTCCCAACAGTCTTCGCCTCAGGTCTGCGTTTTGTGGGCAGGCAGCCTGTTGTTCATTCAATCAGAAGAGGTTGCTCGTCGATCGCTCACTCAATCAGGGAGGAAACCCAGCACACAAGCAAAGCACCACCAAAACAAGACCAGTCCGCCCAGTGCCAGGCGTTCAGTCGTCACCCTCGCTGTTGTTGCGCTGCGCTGCGCTGCGCTCTTCTGCACTGACTGAAAGTTAAGTGAGCCAGTCCAAAGTCTGAGTCCCAACTCATCACGCAAGTGCCACATGCTTCCCCCTTCTTTCCTGTCCTGAGGTTTTGACTTTATCCCCGTTTTCCCTGGGCACGGCGTCAGACTCCCGCAACAACAATTCCACTTCCCTTCCATTCCACTTTCCCTCTCCCCCCCATTGTTGATTTCCCTTTCGCACTTTCCTTTGCGCCTGTACCCCCGTGTTCCTGCCTTTTCTATTGCTGCCTCACCATCACAACCTAATCTTGCCTCTTACACGCTCTCTCATTTCAAACCCATCCCAATCTCCCTCCCTCATACACATTCTCACCCCCAAAGAGCTACCTCTCTCTATTACCTTTTTTTTTCTTTTCGCAGAGACCCCAAGTCGAGGCTTTTGCTAGTGCTCGATTACATCTTTCCTCTTCCTCTCTTCTGGCTCGTTTTGTTGCTTTGAGCCCTGGTCGCTGCCGTCGCTGGTTGACCCGATCTCCTCTCTGGTCTGGCCTGTTTTGAGGGGCCACATCATCACCACCCCCTTTGCGCCCAATTCCGATTGTCCGACTTCCGGTTACGTCAGCTTTCCCTGCGCCACAGTTGCGCTAAGCCTTGAATCTGTCCAACAAATTCACACCAAGCTTCGCACCCACCTGCCTGCGACTGTCCATTTCTGCCTGTCGCATTGCTATTAAAAGGTGATTACGGCTTTGTTGTCGTAACTTCTGAACTTCTTCCTTGGCACCCGGTCAAGGTATCCTCATGTTTCGATTCTTCACATCTGAATCACGGGGAAGCGACAAGACGCCGCAGGCGCCACAACCGATTGCAGAATTAATAAAGCCATCGCAACAGCATTCGTTGCCAAACACGACAACGATAGCATCGCACAGCGCGCAGCCTCCCAAGCGGAGGCGGCTGAGCATCGATGGCCTTGATGACTCTTCAGGTGCAAATGCGCCCGTTAAGCGCATAAGAACTGATTCACACACCGTCGTCGACACTCTTGCAGCGTCCAGCGCAATGGTGCAAGAAAGTCCTGCGACCACTAGTTTGGAGAGTGCTCGTGATGAGATTCGCCACCAGTTTGGTCTCGAGATTTTACTAAAGCATGATGAACTTCGACTCATTAACCAGGAACTCGCTAAGTGTCAGGTTGCTCTGGAGCAGCTACGACGTTGTCACCTCATTCCTTACCCAGTGAATTGCCCAACTCCTGAACAGATGTTGAATGTTAGCGCTGGCAAGGGCCCAGCTGTGCAATCACGTCCAGGCGAATCTGTACCCAGGTGGGCGCCTCCATTTGGTGTTGTTGACGGTCCATATGCCAGACATTATGCCAAGTGGCTGATTCCCGACCCTTCGTTTGATGGCCAACAGCCTGAGTGGCAGTTTACTCCGGAGGCTTCGCGCGCAAGAGCGTCACATGTCGAAGGACGAACGACAAGAAACAGTTTCGCTGAACCTGTGGGCGCACTTAAAGGTCGCTCGGCTCGTGGAGTTGGCAGTCAGAAGCTACATTCTTTGTCTAGTGGTTATCCTCAACCAAAAGACAAGGCTGGTCCGTGTGTACTGAAGCGTGCTGATGGGCAGACAGTCAAGCTGGTTTGTATCGATTGTCATCGTGAGAACTTTTCAAGTACTCAGGGATTCATCAACCACTGTCGAATCGCTCATAAGCGCGATTTCAAGAGCCATGAGGAAGCAGCAGTGCATAGCGGCCACCCCATCGAAGTTGCGGAGGGTGGAGGAGTTGGTGAAGAGAAGGCGGCTGCACCAGCAGTGCCAACTCTCACAACTGCATCTGTGCATCCCTTTGCCCGTCCCGACATAACTGAGCAGCAGGCATACGTCGCTCTCAGGTCAAGAATCTCTGAATCTTTGAAGCTTTATCATGAAGGCAAGCTGCCTGGTGTAACACGCATTCCTTCACTGTCCGATAAGGCCCAGCAGCATGAAGCTCAAAAAGCTGCCTCGGTGGAAGAAGCTCCAGGCGTTCCCCATCTATCACGTCTGATGCAAAGTCGGAAGTTCGACGGCAATCTTCGTGAACTGGTTGCGGATGCTACGACTAAGACGCATCTGGATGACATGACTTCTGGTGAAGAGTCTGAATTTGCTGAAACACCCTCTGGGGTCAACGACCTACAGGATTCTTCTGCTGTAAGAACACCTGTTGTCATGCGAGTACCTGCGAAAGCTACAAAATCCACATGCGTTGCGGATACAGCCCGTTCAGCCAGTAGCAAGGGCCGTGCTCCTGTTGCTTTTAAGACGCCTTCAAGCTCCGGACCGCACGGCACGGCTACCGTGCTTCCGGATGAAGACCTGGACATGGAGGATGCTGAAATGAGTCCTAACACGATGGTCAGCAATAATGCGCCCTCTCTGGTTAGTGACGATGGGGAGTACGACGACACAGACGACGGCTCCTCCGTTTCTGGCGCCAGTGATGCTCTTGACACCGAGTCAGTATCAGACGTGGCGGAGATAACACTAGACGACGACCAAGATTCTCGCACATTACGTCGAGAATCAAGCGGTGTATCGGGCGCTGTAAGGCTCCGTAAGGATGACGCTAAGCATATTACTCTGATGACACCAGTCAAAAACAACGCCAGAGAACGACGACCACGCAAGGTCTAAATCACTGGGGGGCTTCCATTGTTACATGTGCCATTCTCTCGATCAACATAGGTCATGAGACCACCAACCATTGGATTCACATTTCTTCTTGAAACCTCTTTTCAACATTATCACTTTTAGTCAACCTTTTATGAACACTGCCTGGAAACAGGTCACGATTGAGAAATGACGGCTGCATGGCCACAGCCTCTTACATACGAAAACCTGGGGTATTAGGGCGCCTTGGGGATTACAAGGTTTGGGAAACATTGTCTTTTCGTGCGGTTTTGATCTAAATATAGAAGCACGTATATCTTTTTTTCGGCGCTTTGGGGCAGAGTATCAAACTGGGCTATTTGTCTAGTTCTGTGTTGTTAAGCTTCTTGTTCTGCTGTTGTTTTGTTAAGCGATAACTCCCAGAGAAGAAGGGACATATTGTACGATTGTCGTTATGTCAGAAGCTTGCCTCACCTGTGTGTGAGTCAACACAAAGGTGAAAGAAACTAGTGGAGTCATATAAAATAAGAGAAGACGAAAAGTTGATGAAATTTCTTGTCCATATCGTTATGCTGCGTGAACGTGTTAATTTGCATCTGGTTCAAGTCTGCCGTTTGTGATTTGCTTAAATCATGTAGAATACGATAGTCAGTGGCGCCGCCCAATCTGGGGTAGGGAATGTTCAGATTTGATTAAAGTTGTAGGTCGAAGCGCGACCATGACTCGTTTAGGCAGTCAGCTAGTCAGCTTTAGCAAGTCATTGGATGCGCAGACTAATAAGATGATTTATAAGAAGTAAATTGGATCGAGGTTCGATCCATGGTTTATTAATTAATGAATTAAATGATTAATCGTTTGATATTCCATCGATGCATAACTTTTTTACCATAAGGTTCGTATCAATTCCATAAAGTCCATTCAAATTTTAGCCGTAGCCCTCTTTTTTTTTTTTTTTTCAAAACCAAATTACAGGATAGCTGCAACGACACCAGCAACGGCGAGGAGGACACCAGCAGTGTTGCGAGCCTTATCGGCAGCATTGTTGGTGATCTTGGCGGCGGCGGCAGACTCAGTTGCGGTGCCGGTCTCCTCGGCATCATCAGACTCTGTAGCTGAAGCCTCCGACGCAGTAGCTGTAGCAGTGTTGGTCTTTGTGGCCTTTGTGGAGGTTCCGTAGAGAGAAGCGTTCTGGCAGTTGATCTGGACTTGACCCTTGGCAGAGCTGGCACGAGGATCGTCGGGGCAGTTGTTGAAGCAACTATAAAAGTGTTAGATGAGGATGTTGGGAATCACGTATTGATCTGGGTTCAACTCACGTAGCAACAGCCTCGTAAGCAGGGCAGAGACAGTCCCAGTCGTTGGCCTTGCAGTCCTCAACCTTGGCGTTCTCGGTCTCGAGACATCTCTTAACGATGTATTCGGCCTCACACTCGCCAGAGGCAGAGGGAGCAGCAGCGCCGGAGTCGGTGGTGGACTGGGCGGAAGCAGCAGCGGCGAAAAGGGCGAGAGACCAGAGGAACTTCATGATGGCGGTTGTGTAAGTGGTTTAGGAGGGTTGTAGATTATTTTTAGGTGGGAGTACTAGGAGGCTGAAAGAAATGGAGAAGGAGGAGGCACTGGGGAAGAGCGAGGGGGGAATGAAGTTGATATATAAATTGAGCAGGAAGAGGCGTTTTCCTAATCATACAGGCGAGAGTACGGGGGATATTTGCAACACGGTCTGGTTTTAGTATCGTGCCTTTTTTGCTCATCTGCCGTCCCACCCCAACCAGCCGGGACCCATGACAAGCTCAATTACAGGGGGCTGACTGACCGTTCTGTTGTTCAAAATCAAGCATGAGTTTTTGAGCTCCGGGAAGGGAAAATAAGAGCAAAGGGGGCAAAGAGAGGAACATGCACGTTGCCGTTAGCTGTATTTGTGGCTTGAGCATTGACGCCTTTTTGTATTGTGTTTGTTGTTTTGTTTTGTTTTGTTTTGTTTTGTTTTGTTTTGTTTTGTTTTGTTTATACTACTCTTAGACAGCAAGGAAACGTTCTGATACTCTCAACGCCCAGTTGGTCTGTAATGTAGTCAAGTCCCTACAAAAAAAAATCCATCGACCGCCAGTTTGAGACCTGCAAAGACACGATGGGCATTTTGTTATCGAAGGCCCGCCAGCGAGTGGAGATGAAGCAACCCCTGTCCCTGTGTCGTTCTCTTGTGATTCTCCAACGGGAGGCTTTAGCAGCTGCTAACCCCTGGTTATTGCTCCGGGAGACGTCCCTGCATGGAGAAGGTGGTGACATGCTAACTTGGTGCGTTCTAGCTCTATTAGATTGGGGGGGACAAGGAGGCTGAACCGGCGGGCGGAAGCAATCTGGCGATATCGTACAGTTAGTTATTGTGCTATTGTTATGCAAATAATAGTGAGTGACCAGAGTTATTTATGTGCGGTGTAACATCGTATGGGTAGGTATGGTATGGTATGGTATG
>JABCQV010000493.1:0-32051 GCA_013186375.1 Fusarium aywerte | reverse complement strand
ATATATATATATATATATATCTACTGTACCAGAAAATGGCCACCGAAACCGATACTTTATCCTTCTCACTCCCGACAAGCACCGCGCCCACGGATGTTTCTGAGTCGACATGCATGCCTCACTCGACGCCCTTTCTCCAGCAGCCCTCGGCATATCCACCACAGAATACACCCGCCGAGTGGGATACTAGAATACCACCACTGCAAACACCTGTGACATACGCCCAGCAGTTCTGTGGCGAGAACTCAGCAAGTGGGAGCGGAAATGGCTGTTTCAACGATGGTGGTCTGTTATACAGGGTCCAAGCTGAGCGCGAATGCCGAGAGGGACCTGGCAAGTAAGTTTTTGGCAATTATACGATTTGTTGGTAGACGTTGAGTAGCTGACTATGATGGATGATTGTAGAACTGTCGAAGAGGCCTGCCAACGTTCTCTAAACCACTTTCCTTGCCCAGGACTCGCCTTTCCGATGCCGGCTCTCGATTTCGACTTTCGAATTGCTGTCCGTTTAAACCAAGAGCCCGTACATGTCGATTCAGGCAACACTAAAGAAATCACTACCGTTGCAGCCGGTGTATGGTCCGGATCATTTGGCCACGGCCGTGTCATTGTACGTTTTCATTTTTCTCCAACCCACTCAAACTTTCTAGATACTGCACTGTTTTCCAATCCGTGGCTGACTGAGGAGGATTTTATGTGTGGCTTATAGGCAGGTGGTTATGATCTTGGCCAGGCAAGAGGTTTTAGACCCATGAGGCTCGTTGAGGGTGCTTTTGTTGTCCAAACGAGTGACGAACAGCCCGCACTGTAAGTCTCTTCCCATATTCATGGACCAATCTCAATTGGATATTGACTGGAAATCTAGGCTCGAAATGCGCACACGTGGTTCCCTCTCAGGGCCTGCAGACGTCCTCGACACTCTGTTAAGTCCCAAGGCACCCAAGGATATTGACCCACGACGCTACGGCTTTCGCATGTTCGCGACTTTCAAGACGTCCGACAAGCGTTACGCCGAGATTGTCAATTGTGGGTTATGGGTGGCTAGTGGTGCCTGGCGTGGCGAGCACTTGGTTATCGAGTAAGTCATTGACTCACACTTTCTAACTCACATGAGCAGGAACATCACTAATCATGACATGTAGCGCCTATCGTGTTACATAAAATCTCCATCATAAGCGAGAGAACTACAGTGAAGAAATATTCAGCATTGCATAGGGGATCACACATGGATAGCGGATCCTCCGGCGCAGCACAGGGCACACAGGAGTTGGGATTTTGTCACCCGCGTCATGTTTTGACCGGCACGTGGAAAGGAACGAATAGGACTGAACGATGGATGCATTGAGAGGCGTGGACATCTTTGCGATTTTATGACCTCTTCTTTTTCTTCCTTTGGGTATAGCGATGAAGTAAATCCTCTGCCTGTTCAAAACCATATATCTATTCAGCGCCAAGCTGCTGCAATCTACAATAATACTCAACACTTAAAGTGGATAATGACTTCAACCTTTACACAAGCAGTGTCTCACTGCCCAGTTTCAACACAATACCCGAATCGAGAAAGACGTGTCTGATGGATTATCAAGCAAACACCATCCACCTCTCCTGGGCGGCTATTTTGGGCCAAATATATGAGGTATGATTCCCAACCAATCACGCCAAACTCATATCAGCCATTAGGACTTTGGCCATATGTCAGACGGCCTGTGATTTGACTGATCCAAGATCACCGTCTCGCAAAGCTGACCTAGATCATCCGGATCGAAGGTTTTCTAAAGGTTCTGCACCTCCTGCTCCGACAGTGTTGATTCAACTTTCAGGTCTCGATACTGTCAGACGTAACCGTGGTCCGGTGGATCATGCTGCTTATCCGCGCATTCCGACTCGGACGCCGTAGAGTTTGATTCTATTCTACTAGAGGTAATCAATGTCAGCAAGAGCACAATGCTAACAGGGTAGGGCTTCACATATGCAAGGTGACCGACCTCGTGGATCAAATGCGACACGCCCATACTGTCGTGTACCTAGATCCTTATCACCGTGCCTGCTGGGCTATCTCACTTGAGCTTAATCCGAACCTCCAAAGAGCCGAGCTTCCTTAGGCGACTCTCGTCCTCCTCGTCCCCTTCAGCCACTACGTCGTCCACGGTACCGACAGTGCCTGTTTTGATCTCCACATCGCAGTCACCCTCCTGCTCGAACCAGCCTGCAACGGCAAGCGTCTTCTCAATCGCCTTTCCGGTACCCATGACCGTCACGACAGCGCTGTCAGCAGCTCCGCCGCCTGTTCGCTTGAGATCCTCGACACGTGAGTGCAGAGACGCGTGCTTGGGTGCCGCGTTGGTGGTCTTGAGCGAGGCATCGAGCTGCTTACGAGCGCGCTTAACAGCGGCCATGAAAGGTGTCTTAGAAGATACGTAGATAATCCGGGACTTGGATGATGCTGGAGGCTGGCGCCTGGTCAAGGGGCGCTTTTCGATACGGGCGCCTGTGGAAGTGTTAGTCCTATTGTCTGTAGCACGTTCTTAGATTCGCACCTTGTGAGATAGATGGTAGCTTAGTCAGTGTGCCATGTACCTTCTTAGGGGCATTGGCAGCCTCAGTTGAAGCCATCGTGTCGAGTTATCGCGAGTTGCCTGGTGGTTGTAGGCAGCTCATGTAACTTTGGGCCCAGTGATTGGAGGAAATCTAAGTTCCAATGACTCGAAGGTGTTGTTGATGTTATGCGTATTATTGAACAAGTGCCGGTTTTGCTTCGATATGTTGGAGTGTGAGTAATAGATGGTGTGATAGTCAGAAGGACGAAAATCTCATGAAAGAGAGAAAGTTTGTCGAGATGCGTTCACCCCACTACCCGTGATAGTTCTCTCGTCATACACAAGGGCGTAGGACATAAACAAAATAAATTTAGGCTTCGAGTATTCGTATAAGTCAAACTTAGACGATATCCGCTTTAGCTAGCACAGAAACCCATTCGATCTTTTTCTAACTTCAGAATGTTAGAATCAATTCAAGATCTCAAGGTAGGTAGGTTGGATGGACGCCACATGTGGCACAGCTGCCTGCACCTTTAATTCTCTAGCGCATCAACGGGTCCGCTACAGTAAGACGTCACCTCCAAGCGCAAAGCTCACAGGCCATTCCTCCAACTCCAACTCGTCCATAGCTCAGCATCGCCCCCTAAACAACACCAGCTTTGATGGCTGCCTATACTATCCATTGCGAAGTACTAACCAGCTAGGCGCGCGCTCATCATGTCCATTGCAATCTGGCCTCCCATCTCGCCCGAGGAGCTCAGGCTTAAAGCCTCCGAAACCCAAGTACGTTGCAACCTTCTCCGATTGCGCAAAGCGAAGGAACTGGGACACTGGACATCATGCTGATCTACTTTGAAAAGGCGCGCGAGTTGGATTGGATCGTCAACGAAACGCTCGAGCTGTGTCGCGATCTTAAACATGGCCTGGAGGACTGTTATGCACTCCTCGCGCCTATCGATCCGGGCAGTACTCTCGTCATGAGCACGCCGCGCAACGAAAAAGTAAAGGGGACGCTCACGCGTGTTGGCACTCGCATCGTTAAAGGCGTAAGACTATCCATTGAGCTCACGTTTCCCCCACATGTTGCGCCAGCCTCGTTCTGCATGCTGACGTCTCTCAATCGCAGACTCTCCATCTCCAGCTTCGAACGATACCCCCACAGACGCTTTCGCTATCGCAAAACGAGTCCGTCCATATTCAGGGTCTTGATGCTCTGCATAATCATCTTAATCAGTCGATTGATCTGCTCGCTATAACCTTGTCCAGACCACAGGACGCTCGCTCTCTCGCGTCTACCCTAAGCATTCTCGCTGATTCCATCAACGACTCTTCGACTCTCCTCAAAGGCCCTCCCTTAACAGACTCAGATCCTGCTTGGCAGATGTGCTCATGTCCACCGAGCCAATTCACTCCGCCAGTCGGACCAAACCTCAGCTTCTACCTCGGCCTACAAGAAAGCTGCATAGTCCTTTGGCTACGTGCTCTCGAGCCTGTCCATGCCCATGTTCATTTCGGCACCAAACTTGGTCTGGCATTTGGAACAGTCCGTCGTTTGGAGCATGATGAGATGGACACTGTATTCCGCTACAACACACAGGGGTCTGATGCTGGTGGCTCAAAGCGGGGCAGTGCCCGCCATACCCCGGAGCCAGGATCATCAGCAGCTGGCGTGGATAGCAATGATATTCAGGAAGTATATGTCCGGGAAAAGGTGCGCGTCGAAAGTGCAGATCCGAGCTTGATATCCATTCAGTCCAAGCTTAGCTACCTCAGTCACATGCTTGGCCAAGCACGAAGGAACATCGCAGAGGTCCTGAACGTAGTCTCTTAGCAAAGAGGGGAAAGGCCATGTGAGTAGCTTTGCATGTAAAATGATTGGATACCCCGGCGTTATAGCGAGAGCGATTATTATTGGCTGTTGTTCATTAGGCTTGTTCATTCCATGACTGCATGGGCGTTTTGATGGTCAATTGCATTTCTGATCATCAAATTTAAGGGTGGTTCCATTTTCATTGAATTTTGTAGAAACAGATAATACATTTGTACATCTAATCCATGATCCATGTTTCCTTGCTCCTGTGCTAAAACGGTAGCGTTGAAAAAAAGAAAGAAAAGGACTATGCAGTAGACATGTAAGGAGACGACGACCTCTAATTTCGTACAGGAGGTATGTTCAAATGTCGAGTCCAGAAGAATAGCATCCGCTCGATCAAGTGGACAATATTAGAAGATAACACCGTCAACAGGACAGTGTTTAAGCATTTATCGAACGGGAGACCAGGGCATGGGAACAAGAATCCTTGACTTCATGCTCTGGATGAGAGGCACTGTCTTGTGGACAGTATCACTCCAGCCCTCGACCTGCCAGCTCTGCTCGCGTCGGCCACGGCGCTCCTCCAGGTTGGCAAACTGCCACAGGTGGTAAACAGTGTTGAGGTCACCAATCTGAACAAACCAAGCACCAACGCCTTCCATAACTTCACGACGAGCCTTGAGACCTCGTCGCCAGTGTGTTTCCCACTCGAGTAGGTTACCGGGATGCAATGTGTAGGAGCGCAGTTCGAAGATACCGCCCAAAGATCGTGGAGGAGTTGTTGGCCAGAAAGAGAATTCTTGCATAAGTGAAATCTTCTTCGAGTTGATTAAGCCCTTCAGCTTGCTGTCAAACTCAGAAAACTCGGGGTGGTGGGTCATGTTGTATCGAGACTGGTGGTAACCCTCGTACTTTTGGTATTCCCAAATATGAACTATTGCCATGGTCAGTGAGTAGAAGACTTTGTGAAATGGGTTTATACATACCGAAGGTATCACAATCGCCAACCTCTGTCCTCCAACTTCCAACCAGATTCACCTTGTTCTCTGGCGCATTTGCCATCTTGGGATACCACTTGCCGACGAGGTCGACATACTCGTCAACCTTGTCGGGCTTGACTTCGTGGAGAACAATCGAGTGGACGTACTTGCCACGAGCAAGGACTTGACTGAAGCTTGCTTCGAGCTGGGCGTCAAGCTCGCGACCCTCCTTGGTACCGTAAATAAGATTTGTCAATGGGCCCGCCTTGCGGGATGGCTCAGGCTCCTTGGCCTCTTCGGTTCGTCCTACATGGTCATTCTGTGAGCCTTCGTCCGACTTGGCGAACGGAACGTTAGCTGGCCGCGGATGGGAGGGCAACGCACTGGCTTCTCGCTTCTTCTGTGCCTCTACCAAGTGCTCGCGAAATTCCTTCTGCTTCTGACTAAACTTGTCGACCTCTGCGTGTGTAGGGTTGACATCTCCCAGAGAAGGAGAGCGACCGCTGAGGACGGCAGTTGAGCTCAGAGCCCGCACGCCGGCGCGTGGGGTGACGGCAGCGGCGCGTGCAAACTGGCGACTGAGCATTTTCGGTGGTGGGAAAGGGGAATTGAGGAATGAAGGAGTAAAGTCTCTTTAAGCTGACGAGGCGCAATTTGTGTCTGATAAAGCTGACACCGGCGCGGGGAGAAAGTGGGCGATCTTTCAGGAGCAACAACGTCGGAGATCAACGTTGGAGTCGTTTGAGAGACAGGGGGAGATGCTGGAAGAAGGAAATACACCGAGAATTTAGACGAGGAAGTAGAGCGGAAGCACAAGGTCAAATGCGGGCACAATTGGTGGCAATCAAGCTGTGCTTGTGCGGGCAGAGAGCACAGCAGAAGCGGAAACGCAGGCGTTTAAGCGCAAAGGTGGTAGCGAAAACAGTCTTGGGTTGAGATTGCCCTGGCAAAATGAGGAGGGCGAAGCAGGTGGACGATTGGGCAACCGAGAGTTGGAGGGACGGAACGGCGTTTCGGTTGCACGCCCAGGAATGTATAATTCACTTCCCCGCACTTTTTGGGTAGCTTTTTGGTTTGTATTGTTTATGACGAGTACTGACTCTATGAGCACAACAAGGACAAGAGAATAGGCTGATTTAATTGAGAGAAACAGGAGGGATAGGGCAAGAAGGTTTATAGAGTACGTACACTACCTTCTTAAAGCTGGAGCTCAGGGAGCTATCTGATGATGTCACCCTAGATTAGGCATCACGTGTAAAAGCTTAGCGCGCCATAGAATGCGGGGATCGGTTGGGCCTGCTGTTCCTCAGCTCTGGCAGGAGTACGTATCTTTCTTACTCAGCAAATTTCAATATACAGCCTAGGATTTGAGGCATACAGAAAACGTTCCGGGCTCGGCTTCGGCAGAACCCGCTCGGAGCTTTGCTGGGTCTATCGTTCGGAAAAAGGCTCGTTCTGTAGCAATCTCAATCTCAAAGCACCCGTTGCCGACGTCCAAGTCCATCAAACCGAACCTACCTCCCGCGATACCCACGAAATCCGTCATCATGTCTTGGCTCGGTGTTCAACCCCTCAAGAAGTTTAACGCTCCCTTCTGTACGTTCAATTGCGACCTCCCCGACTGCGCCATCGCGAATATGTCCCGCTGACTCTTCCCTACAGTGAAGCCTTACTGGCCCTTCTTCGCCGCCGGTACGTCAAATTGCGCAGCTCGCCCGACGAATTTGCTCTCCACTCGAGCCTTCCCCCGCGCTCCCGACTTCGATTGATGCGTCGATGAAATTTGGACAGCAATTAACACAGGATGCAGGTGTTGTTATTGCCTACGGTGTCAACTCCGCCCAGAACGCCATGATGAACTGTACGATTCCTATAAAATGAGTGTCCAGAACGACGATTGACTAGATATAACAGCCGCCGAGTTCAAGAACGACCCCCGCAACCCTAACGCCAAGTCTGGTGGCCACTAAGATATTGGGAATGGAAAAAGGGATTTCGTCAAAGCCGGCAAGCATAATCGATCCGCTCGAACGCGAGGCTAGGGTCCACGAGATGGAATTGTATCATAGAATCGAAAAAGGGGCTTAATTGACCTACACAACGATCTGTACGAAACTTGCCGACAGGTGCAGTTGGCTGTCACGAACGCGCTCAAATCCCGGATATCCTAATGTGCTGAGAACCAGGACTCAGTTTGGCAGTGTGATATGTAAAAAAAACCCTTGACTCACTCTGAAATCTACCATCATGCTCCGTGGTTTATTTCTATTTTTGTGCAAGGACGATAAACTATGGCTCAATACTCACCGTGACATACTGGCGATTAAGCTCTTGTGGATGTAGTGGTCCATCACCATGGCTACATGATCTGTTTGTTCTAATCTTTGTGATTCAAGTGTTGTGAATAAAGCCTAGTTTTCTAGTCAATATTTGGATCCATCGGTTCACTTTAAGAAAGTTTAAGCAGTTTGAACGTCATGCATGCAGTGACATCAGTGGGTGTGAATGTGGCATTAACAGTATACGGTAATAAGTCCTCATGAATAAGGCAAGCTTCAATAGAGGGACATCCTATGAACATCCATGACAAGCGCTTTCAGAGCCAGACACTGATGGGGTGGGGATGAAGCGTGATTGTTTTCGAGCAACGGCCCGACGCCCTTAGGAACATCTGTCTCCTGACAAATCATTGCTATCGCTTCACTCATTCACTCCACGCCATCGACTCATACAACCAACAACGCTTCCTACAATACCGACTTAAGTCCGCCTCACTTACCTACACTCCGCCTTTTTCCTTATAGATGCGTCTGCTCATCGGCGTCTTTTCTGCTGCTAGACCAACTGCTACTGCGATTGCTGCCAGAAGAGCCTCATCTTTTAGATTTCCTTCATTTTCGTACAGAGTTTGCCTATCTACAATGACTACTACACCAGCTCCCAAGGCCAACGGCAATGGAGGAAAGAAGGAGGTCAAGATTCTTATGCTTCACGGTAGGTTCAGGATGTATCTATAAAAGATGCAGCTTTGCATAGTCTCCATGCATGAGATTCGTCATACCTCAGACTAGCCCGTAAACATCTCAAAACTCACTCACTGACAATCACCAGGCTACACACAATCAGGCGCTCTCTTCCGTGCCAAGACCCGCGCTCTAGAGAAGACTATTGTCAAGCTTCTCAACCCCATCTCACTTCTTCCCGTCTTTCTCTACGCTACGGGTCCCAACCGGCTTAGCCCGGAAGACATCCCCGGCTATCAACCTCCTGAAGAGCCGCAACCTGAGGACTACCAGCCTGACACCTGGGCCTGGTGGCGCAAAGATGAAGCTACTGGGAACTACCGGCTGCTAGATGAAGGAATGGCCACCGTCGCACAGGCCATCCGTGACTCGGAAGGCATCGATGCTGTGTGTGGCTTCAGTCAAGGTGGTGCTATGGCGGCTCTCGTTGCGGCTGCCTTGGAGCCGGAGCGTGCTGTACCAGAGGGTAAAGAGGGAGATTGGGCGAGAGGGTTGAGAGAAGCAAACTCTGGACATCCTCTCAGATTCGCTGTGTGTTACTCGGGCTTCTGGGCAACTCCCGACTCACTACAGTTCTGCTTTGAGCCCAAAATCAAGACTCCCACACTGCATTTCCTCGGCAGTCTTGATACAGTGGTTGACGAAAACCGAAGCCGTGCACTTACAG
Organism: Fusarium aywerte; assembly: GCA_013186375.1. Classification (NCBI taxonomy): domain Eukaryota; kingdom Fungi; phylum Ascomycota; class Sordariomycetes; order Hypocreales; family Nectriaceae; genus Fusarium; species Fusarium aywerte. The sequence continues at coordinate 23,031 of JABCQV010000493.1, read as the reverse complement.
ATCGATGTGAAGAGCCTCTCGTGCTTGTCCATCCTGGAGGTCATCATGTACCCGTGAGCAAACAATGGGCAGCGCCACTGGCTGGTTTCATAAAGGAGCATGGCCAAGACAAGGAGCCCAAGTCGGAGCTGTAGTGCCAAGCTATTTGGATGTTACGCATAGACTACACATATGAACAAATAGATAGACTCAAATAGACCGAATGCCATGTCATATATCCTCATCCCGAGGACTATCTAACCTGTATAATACAGAACACCCATACCGTCATGATGAACCGCTTCTATCCATTACTCCAAAAACTTATTTGGCAGGCTGAATCCGTGCCATCATCTCCTCCTTGGTGATAAGATGATCAATTCTCTCAAGCAGGCCCAAAAGGCTCTTCATGTTGTGACTCCATTCGTTGAGAACATCATCAGCATCACGCGGCTTAGCGAAGCTGACAATTCGTGCGGGTCTGTCAATCTTGGCATAAACGGTTTTCGAGGTCACGAGCTCACTGATGTACTTCTCGGTCTCATCTTCGGTAAGATCCAGTAGTTGAGTGAGTCGGCTCATTTGAATGCGAGTGTAGTACTTGGCGACGACTCGCACGTTGTGCTCAATCACTCGCTTTCGAAGATCTTGCCATCGTTGGTGTGCCTTGTCGTCGGAAGACTGGCCAGGCTGCACGTCAAAAACGTCGGTACTGCAGAGGTGAGGTCCAAATCTCTTAGCAATCTCTGGCCATCGCATCAACTCGTGCACAGTAAAGAGTCGCAGAAGTTCGGCTTCCGCTGGAACTTCTGAGTTGCGGGTGTCTTTGTGAATTCGGTGGAGGAGATCGTGCTGTTCATTGTCATAGGGTGCTAGAATGACGAAGTAGATAATGCGTTGAAGGACCTATGATAGACGTTAGTGAACCTAATTGGCGCTTCAGAAGCGATTGACATACAGGGCGAAGCTTAGCGGGATCTTCCTCAACAGCTTCTGTGTCCAAAACCTGGCGGTAGTGCTTGCAGACATCAAGATACTTCTCCTCATGCTTGGCAAGAACGATTTGCTGCTCATAGTATCGCAGCTTGAGATCGGTTGTGTCGTCCTCCTTCTCCTCGGGTACTTCCTCGCCACGGGCCTTCTTCTTCTCTCGCTCCTTTTGCTCCTTCTCTAGCTGCTCAGCTGTCTTTTTGGGCTTGCGAGACAGGTAACGGGTGCTAATCTTGCGGCCGAGAATGGCGGCCTGTGTCCAATCCTCACTCTCGATGCACAACTCAACCTGGGCCAGAATAAACTCGGTCTTTTCCCTTCGATCCATAGAGCCAAAAGTCTCGACTTGCAACTCGCAAAGAATCTCAGTGGCAGACTTGAGGTCACCTTGCTTCTTCTTAATATCGGAAAGAATCTTTGTGACACGAGCTCGCTCGACTTCAACAAAGATTTTACCCTCTGTTACTGTTCGTAGGGTTTCGATCACGGAGAGCTTGGTCTGAAGGTCGGGGGTGTCGTCGAGGAAGCCCATGACGGTCTGAACCATCTTGGTAATGGCCTGCTTGAGCTGGCTGTGCTTCTTGGACATGACCAAGGTCTGGTCGTTCAAGAGACTCCAGTCGCCTGCATTTTTACATAGTGTGACGATTGCGATCAATACTCGTGATGTCGACGCAAGATCGGAGGCCTGGTACTGGATTAGCGGAGAAGGACATCGAGAGCGCGAAGGCGTACTTGTCGGGTTTGCTTCTCGAGGGCAGCAAGCTTCTCAATGGCGCCTTGGAGGTTGTTTGACTATAGGTGATGTCAGCCGAAGCTCTTTTCGGCAACTCAAGCTCAAACACCTACCGCAGCCAACTTCTCAGCTTCGGGGAGCTGTTGGTCGACCTCCTTCGAGAAGTCCTTCTCAGGCTTCAAAACTCCTTCAGACATGATGGCTGTGCTCGCGTTTTGCTTCCCTCAGATACGTAATTGGTGTTAATGCTGGTGTTGGGGAAATCGGGTTCGAGAATTGGTGATATGTAGTGTTGATGAGATGGGTCAAAGGTCGTGGGGCGTGTTTGGTTTAGTCCAAGCTGGTCGATTCAGTGACGAGGCTCACGCAAGAGGCTCCTGCCTGCCTTCCCTAGGTCCCACCAAGGCGAGCGCCTGAGCTGGAACTTAGTGGGACCGATTCCGGAACCTCCGTCATTCGTTCTTATGATCACATGATCTTACAACTTCAACTGGACTACAGCGCACCTGCACTTATCCTATTTACTTCCGGTTGAAGGGAACGCTTCAATGTAATTAATTCATAACGCCTTGATCAGCATAATCTAGTTCTTATACACCTATAAATTTCGTCGGAGCCATGACCCATAAAACTGCTTGATTAAAATCAATTATAGTAGACGAAGGTAATGGTCAAATTGTCTCATTTATTGCCTGAACAGCTTGACGACTCTTATTCAGACTGGGCATAATCATCGTATTCCAGAATACCAAAATCTGGATAGGAACCATCAATGATTCCAAAGCTGTCATCATAGAATCGAAGCAGAAGCCGAAAGCCTTTGCGACTATCTAAAAAGCAGCGGCAACTTATCCACTAATCTTCGTCAACCTCGTACATAGAATCCTCAAAGGGGTGTCCATGCTATATAGGACTAATCTCTCTGAATCGCCCATTGTCTTGATGGAAAAGCTTTTGTTTTGGGAACTCTGGGCTTTCTCTCGTTGTTGCCCTGGCCCGTTTCGTGATGCAATAATCGATGAACCAGAAAGTGTCGATATTCGCTTCAGTACGGGCCATGACAGCCATCGAGGCTAGGTCATATACCAGTTTATCGCGTCCTGTCTCGGGGGTCTTCTTATTGTTCCACCAGTCTGGGTTAAATTCTATGGCAATGTTCTTCATGCCTCCATAGTTCCATGAAGGAGAACCCATCAACTCATATCTTGCTTCGTTCCAATCGATATCCCACATATCGGTTTGTAAGACAAACAAGTCCTGATGAGGAAATACGATAGAGTAATAGTCTTGGCGGTCTTTGCTTCTGAAATGAATAAGCTCTGGAGTTTTTTTCCAAGCCCTTGATAGTCCAGGAAGGGTCCTCGTTTCGATCTTGTATCTCGCTCCACTCTCGTAATCGAAAATGCTTCTTGACAACACCGTTCGACTCCTTACAAGCCGTCCAGAGGCCACTGTCGCTCATATAGGTGGATGGATTATTGAGGGACCACGAAGCAGCAACTCGCTTAGTGCCCATGAAGCGGCCGTGTTGAATAGATTCTGTTTTCCAAGATGGGCCCGACACGACAACTGAAGGGCGGTCTTTACTAGAATTGTGGAAGGCGCCTTCAATTTGCTCAGCTAAGAGGCCGGAACGATTGCGGGAGACAGTCAAGACGTGCGCTCCTGGTCTGTCAGAGCGGATTGCAGATTTTCAAATGGCTTCTCTAATCTCCCAAGGGAAATCCAGGAAGCGATTGAATGCTGCAGACATTGTTTGAGGATATGTCAGATAAAAATATGAAGGATGCTAGGAGCATAGGGCAATCAATGAAAAGGTAGGCGTAATGTGTTGTATGTCTTGTTATAACTGAACAAGCACACAAGAAACAGTTTGGCGGGATAACTTGGACAGTAATTAATAGCAAGATTTGTGGGAAATGCTAGAACTTATATCTCCCAAGCCACCGTAGTGAGTCACTTGTAGAGTTCTACTTGAGAAGTATAATCAATGAAAGGATAGAATATTGCATAGTAATTACTGTCAGGAAAATCTCTTTCAGATGGGATGGGTTTGTTGGGTTCATGTGATAAGAGTTGCCTACAGCAACAAAACTCTAACCAGGAAACACAGGTATATAATTTACTCACCCAACAGCGCTACACCTACAGCAACTGGTTCTTCCTCCTGCAACTCTCGACCAATGTGCTAAGTGTGACTTTTATTGTACTGACATGTTAAGTTTTGACCTCCCTGGGACAGGTCAGACTTACAGTCGATAACATAGAATATATATAGAAGAAGTATGCATCTGTCGAAAGAACCAATGAATGGAAAGTATATGGCCCATGCAATCATTTGGTGAATGTATCGAGAGCATGACACTTTTCAAAAGTCATACCTCATCATCTTTCCCATGGCTGAATAGGTATATTTTGACACATTGATAAGATTCAACTCTTGTAAAACTTGAATGTCTTCGAACAGAGTCAGCGCGGAATAGCTACAGTCGAATTACGCTAGGGCGGTTTTCCAAAGCAATTACTAAGTCGCCGTATAGGCTACGAGGGACCCAGATGGTTTTACAGAGATGTGAAAATACGACTAAACCTCTCCCTAATAAACCTAATTCTCATCATAAGACTCATAAAGTGTGATGCTTTAGAAGAGCGTAATCCTAGCCTGAATAGATTTTTAGACCTATTTTCCTTTTTGTGGTTTGATTCGAACTAGATTCAGAGAAGATGCAAGCTAGTAAATCCTGGGATTTTGTGTCAGCTGTTGGGGGAGGAACGACAGTGAAGGTAGAGTCCCGTTAAAAAGTACGCCGTAGCCCCTAGCTTCTGGAACTATACAAGTTCCTCTCAAACTCATTTGGATCCGTGTTTTTGTGGTGATCACGTTGGGGACGTTTGTGCCTGATCATTTGGTTAAGGAAATGCAGCGCACGTTTTGGACATACCGGGACTTGGGGAAGATTCAAACGAGGATATGCCTCCAACTGATCTTATTACTATGTGCCGGGGCTTACTGCAGGTATGAAGTCCTGCAACCGGTCCACGAGAAGTCATTGGAATAAACCTCAGAGGTACCGGATAAACAGATTGAACCAGGAAGGAGTAAATACAGGCATGTATGCGCCTACCTTCGCGGCAAATGGAAGCCTCTCGGACTGAGCTGCCGAGCCAGTAATAGTACAGAATGATGCCAGCAGCAATCGTTTTTCAGGGCATTTCTCTCTCTGTTGTGGAAGTTGAAAGACCTTGTCTAAGTATTGCCCATAAACCTGGTCTTGTTTTGTACAGACAATCACTCCAAGAGATTTTGATTCAATTGGATCAACGTCCAACTTCAATGCCATAAGCTGCGATAATACGAAAATAGACGGCGGTATACTGTTAAAAGAAGCCATCATAACTGACTTAAAGATACTATTTCTCAGCTGTCCACATTTTCGAACCCAGGACCTCCAAAAAAGAAGAGTGGGCAGTGGGTGACAGTTTTAGGATTTTAGGTTCGGATTTGAAGAAGGTTTATAGGTTCTAGGAAGAATACCACTGCACCACTCTTCCCTAATGGTATACGATATTTTAATATATAAAGGTTGAAGGTAGCCATGACTTACCTCATGAGGTTTGTCTGTTCCCTGTATTCGCTGCTATAATGACACTCGAGAGGCTTTTAAACACCACGCAAGGGCATTACCGGTTCCAAGCATATCAGCGTAAATTCAACTGACGATAATAAGTCTTGCTATTAGTAGGTAAAGGACCATCAGCACATCTACCAACAGCAGATGGATTTGTAGCAAGGTTCCCTTTCATTAGCTGTTATACCCTATAGCATTGCATGCAGATGTGCTAGGATCCAATTTGAATGGACAGCCTCACATAGCAACAGTTCACAAAGATTGAGAGGTTCATTTTCGTGCTCATACCGGTACCGTGGAAAGCAAGCTCTATATTCTTGCCATACGCAAAAAAGAAATTCTCATTCGGTCAATTTTGGGATTCAACCATAACGGTGAAACAAGATCTTTGATGCTGACTCTATTATTGAGGAGTACAGGACATTTTACTTCTAAAGAGTTCTTTTATCTGTCAGCTAATAATGTAACAATGCTTCTCGGCATGTGTATTTTTGAGAGACAAAACAAAAAGAGTTATCAAAGAGTACCTAAGGTTGAAGTTGTAGTTGGTATCGGAGGAAGCTCGGCAGATAAACTGAAAGGTGAAGCCCAAATTAAGCGACTGGCCCGTGCACCAATCGTCGTCACTCTGCCGCTGTTTATCAACTTTCGCGCTCCTCATCGACAAGTCGAATCAAAACAATCGAGGCTACAGTTACAGCAACCTACGTACATAATCGCTATTGACCCGAAACAACGCATAACCCCGATCTGAGGACGAAGGAAAGGAATTGGGATAGAAGCTGTACCACAACCTTTGATTACGTTCTCTCAAGTCTACCGCACGATCAATTATCATGGCTGCTGCCGCCAATCTCTCTACATACTCTGACTGCGTCTCGTCACTACGCACATCTCTCAAATTTCTCGAGTCTTCCGTTGAAACACTTGACAACGGCATCTCCGACTTCCCCCGTCTAGTCAACGTCCTCAAGTCCGTCCGCGTAAGTCTAACCTACGTTGTGGCCCGTTTCTTCTGCTCACACAGCTCAGCACTACGAACTCATACCCCAACCCACACTCGCAGCAGCCGAATCATCGCTCCGCGACGAAATTGGCCCTTATATGGCCCTGCTTCTCGCCCGCGCAGACTCCCAAATCGAGCGCCAGGAGCGCCGCATCGAGACCCTCAAAGCTCGCGCAGAGCTTCAGCAAGGTCGTTTATCGCGCCCGGATGACAACTACGACGAATATGGTAGCAAGTCTAAGAAGCAAAAAACCGGCAGTCGTAAGCTCACAACAGAAGAGAAGCTCCGTGCGCGCGCAGTTCGTCAGCGCAAGGAAGCTCTGCGGTACGGCGTGGAACGGCTGGAGCTTGAGGTGCTACAGAAGGAGAGGGAACTCAGGAAGAGATTGGAGGGATGATGAGCCAGAAGCATTCACCGATTCGTAAACCAAACCCAATCGAGGTCCATCTTGACAGGAGTTGGACTTATGCGGCTCAAATCCCTGGTGGAGGCGACACATCATGCCTGAGACATAAAAGCCGCATCGCATTGATCGACGAGCAAGCTAAATATGATGGCGCCGAGCATATACCAGCTTCATTAACATTTCAAGATGTCGATCCCGACAGCGACAAGCTATGATCGGAATTCGCAGGCCGGAGTGTTGCGCGCTGAGTTCATGACGAAAGAAGCTAAACGCAAAATACCTACCAAGAGCCGAATCAACCCGAACATGAGAGCTGTACCTGTTTAGTCTCAAGTAGGTTAGTTTTAGACCTGTTATTGATACCCCATTTTTATTCTTTCCCACGAATCTGCCACGCGTTCCTGAGTAAAACCTTAACTCCTCAAGCGAAGTATCCAGTGGTCCCCGCCAAATGCAGATCCTAAATTTAGCTTGAATTCAGAAGCAATCAACAGACAGCAAGAGTCAATTCACATTCCAATATTCATCGTGTTCACTACTAGTGGTTGAAAAGGATGCTTGGATCCCTTCTTGCTGTAGGTATAGCTCGCTTGGTACTCTTCATTTCTGCACCTGGCAGCCCAGTTACGCAGACACAATACAATCCCTTTCATGCAAAGCCCAACCTGCCTGCTGCTGTACAGACAGAATCCCTCGTACTGCATATAGCCTTTGTGGGCTCGCACACCGGCTTGTTGACTCGACGTCGCCAGCGACCATATCGTTGCTTCGTCAGCGGGGGATAAACTTTGGGCCGAGTCAAGTCTCATGAATTTCTCGAGGACAATAGATAAAATGAAGAACAATAAGTGAGGACAGTAGAAAAAGAAGACATTCAAAATGAAAAAGAATTGCCCGGTTGCAGGCGCCGTGGTCCGGTTTATAACACAAGGGCTTTTTTCGTCCCAAATATACTCCATCCAACATATTTCCCATCCCAGTGCTGAAACCCAATCGCCGAGTCGTGACTCTAAAAACGTTAAAAATGCGAGAAACAATGAACGAGCAGCCCGTACGTGGGTCTGACGGTGTTCGATGGACGTCATGTTACGTCTCATCGAACGGGTATCCCAGGTAATCCATGCATGGATCGTTGCTCATAACAAGATGAGGTAGTTGCTGGGCGCAATACCCGTCTCACCGCTCTCCTTGCGTGCCTGCCACCATCTTCCACTGACATCCGACACCTCCAAAATCTCGTGCTTGGAGAATGAAATCTCGTTGGCGTCGTCGGGGTTGGCCTCGTAACTGTAAATGGCCTTTGCTCTGTAAGGATATTCGGTGGGTGGCACGACCTCGGTGTCGTTGCCTGGAGAGTGACCTGGCTTGGATTGTTGTTGTTGTTGTTGTTGTTGCATGACAGAGTTGGTGTAGCTCTGAGGAACTGCAGAGCCACGTGCTCCAGAGATACCGCCGACTGGCGAGGGGTTTTCGAAACCGTTGAGCTGGGCTGAGGTGTACATTTGAGGAGGCTGGACCGAGTTGGAAGTCTCTGGGCGACCGCCGTAGGCGTTCATCGTAGATCGGTGAATGGTGGTGGATTCTTTTGCAAGGGCGAACGAGTCAAGGAAAGCTCGGGGAGTTGAAGATGGGTTGGATCCAAAGTAGAAAGTCCAGATTACCTGCAGATTGTTAACCATGTGCTCGAGCTCAAACTGAAACACGACTCACTATAACCATGGCTAGCAGAATGAAGCCAGCCGATGCAGCCTCGCGTGCGCCGCTGTTGGAGTAAAGAAGCTGATTAATACTCGACGAAACCAAGACGATTCCCGCAGCGAGATAACCGGTAACAGCGACGTGATAAGTATGGACTGCGTCGCTCCCGATGACAACAAAGACGCCAGTAATCAGGCATAAGCAGTAAATGCAGCTCCACCAGACAAACGTCGGGAAAGGGTCGTTCTTAGCAAGATCGGCATCGCTGTTCTGCTGTATCCTACCGATAATACAGGAAACGAAGGTGATGAACCAGGCGAGCTACAGAAGCGAGTTAGTACAGGAGCCGTGATGAGGCGCATGGAGAGACGCACCGTGCTGATGGATAGTGTGGCTAGAGCAAAGGGGTCGCCAAGAATATTGCTCATTTGGATGCCCTTGCGCTGGCCGTACATTCTTGAGTGGTCCATTTTCTGAAACGAGGGAGAGTTGAGGGAGTACGATGGCATAAGAACGATATCAGCCCTGAATGGCGGTTGAGGCTGAACGCGGGAGGAGAAAGCGCTTCTTTCGTTGGAGCTGATCGGTTCACAACAGGCGTAATAAAGACTCGATTGCTACCGGAGCATTCGGCGGAAGAAATGCGATGGGAAAGGGAAAAGGCTGTGCTCGAGTTGAGTCGATCCGTTTCGGTGCGTTGTGGTGCAAAGCCAAGCGTAGCAGTGTCGATCGTCTGTATGAATTCGGTAGGCGTAAGACAAGCGGATGGTCGCGACAAGTCGGTTAAAGTCGATTGTGTGAAAAATAGGTGACAATAGAATCAAGTTAGGGGAAGAGAAAAATGAGTGGAATAACCAAAGCCCGCTGATGAGATAAAAGAAATTATCTTTAGGTGCGTGGTTCGGTACAGTGGGAAGGGAAGAAAAAGAAGGAGATGGTGGAAATGATTGAATTGAACTGAATGAAACGGTTTGAAATGGGAAGAGAATGGACAGATGGGATGGATGGGATGCGCTGGCTGCGGGTGAGAAGGGGGAAAAAACGCGGAGACAAGGGGCAGTCCAGTCCAGTCTGGTCCCAGTCTAGCCCAGTGAGAGACCAGGGCAGGGGGGTTTCTCTTCCAACGAATACAGAAGGCTCAAAAATGGTTGACTGTAGGTAGTTGAAATATTCAACCTGGGCGTAATGCACTGCAGTGTGATGCAACTATTGAATAAGTTGTGAGGTTGAGAATTGTCGAAAGATAAGCGACGACCACAACACACAACAGTTCACCTGTGCAACTCGTGAGAAATGCGCGCGGTTGGCAATAAAAACAACACAGCAGCACGCAGAGCACAGCCCAGCACAACCAGTGGCTGTCGAATTCAGTTCTCAGGGCTGAACAAAAGCCACCACAATCTTGCAGCGAATGAGAATAAGCCAAGATCCTGCTGGTAACCAGACCAGTGAAAAAGGTACCGTAAGAAAAAGGTATGGTAGTAACGGAGTTTATGTGACGCGGTCACAAGTAAGACGGGATGGGCACGGAATCAGGGGAATTGAAGCACAGCCAAGACCTGATCCAGCAGTAAGGCCTGTTCGTATTTGATGAATGTGTGACAGGGAAGAAACGGATATATCAATCAATGATACAAATTGAGAAGCAAAGACCTGCGGTTGTACTCTTGGTGTTGAGAAAGGGAAGGCAACAACCCCGTCCAATGGCAGGTAATAGAATAGATTGATGGTGAGATTTCAGGAGCCGAAACTGCAGGAACTGAGCTGAACTGGAGTGGAGTGGATTGATTGTTCAGTGCATGCGACCGACAGTGACTTATTTGGCTCGGGGCAGTCCAGGACAAGCTATGGACCGGGAAATGAAAGGCGTCCGGGTGTTTTGAGCAAATCAAATGACGCCCGATGACCCCTGTAAACTGTGGCGCTTCGTCTGTTCTTTGGCGACTATTGATAAAATAGATTGGATTCTCAAATAGGACCGTGACAGGGTGGATTTTGCTGGAGAAAGAGCCGAATGTCTTTAAGAAGCCGAGTCCGTAGTTGGATTTAAAGTTGGTTTATGATTGTTTCGTTTTGATGTCGTGGTGATTAGTTTGGGCAATGCTGTGATTTCTTCTTGAGTGTAACATGATAAAAGGGAGCAGCGGAAGCTGTGCCTTGATGGAAGGATGCCTTCCAACTTATCTACTGTACAGTATAGGTAGCCAGACATTCACAGGAATGGTCCTCCAATGAATGAAACAATTGCCACTTGGAGCAGTGCAAGATGTAGTTGAACACCCCAGCCTTGGTCCAGCGCCCATCCCAGCCTGCATATTCAAGTCTGAGAGAGGCGTCTTTGACAGGAATTCTTTCTGGCTTGTGGTAACCCGACATGCAATCTGTGGCTGTGAAATACAGTGCTTTTAACTTTGGCGGTTCGATTCCCTTTACCCCGTCTTGTTTGAGGTTTGACTAGGGTAGAAACCGACGTGGTCTATTGGCTGGCTGCAAGGCCGAAAGAGGTGGTCTTGACTCCATCATGGGAGTTTCATCGATGCCATCCTGGCCGTTCTAGCCGTTCAAGCACAGGACCACTGTTCCCCCATTTGTCTTGACGTATCAAAAAGGTCACCACTTGCTCGCGTGCGCCTCTCGAAAACATGTCAGACATTTCTCTTAAACCATGGAGTGGCTGGTGCTTAACATGAACAAGGCGCTAGTTTTAAGATATGAATTGCCTTCTTACACTATCTTGTGGCTGCCATTCAGAGAGCAATGCCATACTTTCAGGTCGTTTCAATATGTAGACTTTTATTTTCATCAACTGCACCTAAACTTGTTATCCCTCAAAAGATCTGATATTGCTCTCGGTTGCTTGCATAAGACCCCAGTGGCGGCAGCTAATCGTTCACAGCGGTTCCGTTGGATCGACACTGCTTAGACTACGGAGTAATTTGACCAACGAAATGGATCCGTGCGACAGGGTCATTATACACGCATTTTGTTCTTGATCGACGTGTTCGAACGGCAGTATCACTACCCACTCTCAGCCAAGTGAAGTCATCTAATCCTTCTCACAAGGGTATCACTATCTGCTTCTTGCTCTCCTCGAATAATGATCTTAGCACGCTAGTCCAAGAATTAGCTGGTATCTCAAACCGCAACTCTTTCATCCGTTGCCGCTCATGCAGTGCAATTGATGTCTTGGGCCCCGATTTGTGACCGGCTGCCTCTTTACCCGCAGCGCTTTGACAGCCCTGGGAACACATTTCATCCCATGTTGTACACACTGTCTATGCCTCTGCCTGATCCTGTAACTATCGACGAAAAGTTACTAAGGGTTTTTCTTTGAAACCGCCTCTCCCCTGTCGCCAAGCGGGTCCTTACCCCTGGAGCCGTCAAACTCAACAACGACTTGTAGAGCCGCCGACTTCTATTGAGCTCGATCGTTACGACGACCATGGTACGTATTGTATTGCACGTGCGTCAGTATTTGCTTCGGTCACCTTTGGTCGACGCGTGGCTTGTCTTTGTTCCTGAAGATCGACTGCACTACAGAGGCTGATCGCTTCGGCTTTGATTTGACAATGACAGCGCAGCATTGCTTGTGGAGAATGCTCCATTGACAGAAAAAGCTTGGGCTGTTCCAACGGTTGCTGGTGCGTCGCTGATCACTTGAGTTACCCGGGGCTAGCGAGGCAAAGCCCAGGGTGGCTGAGACGTCTTTTGCTTAGACCTCAAAGCTGATTGTGACGCAAGTGGTGTTTGATAGGTTTTGAGAAACAGGAATATGCAGGACGAACTGCAATATGCTCTGCAGCATGTTTGTATTTGTTCTTTCATCATCATCATGTGAGTTTGACCATGACGACTAACATCGTGACATGACATGAAACTGGGCTGTGTAGTTAGCTTTAGGTATGAGGCAATAGATGCAACTTAGAGTTTGCTTGATATGCACATACGATCCACATGAGACTCTTATCTTTCATATCGAAGAAGAATTTTGGGGGTTGTGTACTTAGATACAAACTGAGTGATGCCAGGCAGGTGACAGCGTTGGTAGCGTGCATATGAAATCAGAACTTGAGGTTATAAAACATATTGGACCTGGTACATTGCTCACTCCGTTTCGGATTTTGATATAACCGTCAAGCTTAGCAAATATTAAGACTGTTTGAAATATAATTCGTACAAACAATTCATCGCCCATTATGCCAAATATCAAGATGTTGTATATGAGCTTAAGCAGCTATCAGTGGTCGCCCGCTGTTTTAGTGGTTCCCATACTCATTTTCGACTATCTTGGACTTAAGATATATAGAAATTTAGACCAATAGCCACGCCATACATATCTCCAGATCCCACGTGAAAACCACAAGCATTTGTTTCTGACCTTGGCTTCCCACATGTAATCGACCGAGACGTTTTTGAAACATGGATCAGATCAGATCCAGCGCAACGAACAACTGGAAAGCACGACCTTCACAAAATATGAAGTTACGAGGGTAGTATTTGTTTCCATTTGCGATCTAAAACACAGATGTGACTCATCTTCTGTTGAAGGAAACATGTGCTGAGAAAGATAGATGAAACCAATCGGCATCATGACATCTGAAACCAACCTCATACAGTTGCTATCACCAATGATATAATACTTACAGCTCTCTATGATGATCGTTTCAAACGTAACAATCGTTATAGATACAAACAGATACTTATGATAGGCTAGAGCACAACAACCACCTTCCGTTGAGGTTAACTCTTTTGTAGAAAAGACTCAACATAGGTAGTTACTCAGACATGAGGTCAGTACGATGGGGAAGAGTTATCTTCGAGACTATGTCCTTCAAGTAAAAGTCAAAAGAAACAAAGCAGATGAGGAGAAAAGAGAAAAAGAAAAAGAAAACACACTTGGTGATTTCTTATATAATGGAGAACAATTCTGATCAAGTCTGCTTGGAATTGAACGAGAGATCTCCTAGAAACCGTCCTTAGCGAAAATGGGAAACTTGAACCAGTTAAGCCATGCAAGAGGAATTCCATAAAAATTCATGGTGCTTATGTCGATTATGTGGATATCGTGAGAATGTCAACCTGATTAGTGGCGGTCCAGGATTGACGAAGAGCATGAGCTGAGCGCCATGAGTTACGTATGAACACATAAGAAAGCACGAACTCCGGTAGAGGAAAGTGACGAATATTTGTGTTGCTGTTCACCTTTGTAGTAGAGATCAAGCGACGTCTTGAAAAAATGTCGACGTGGTCTAGGTTAATCGTGTGGAAGCCAGACACAAGATGGAGCTTGTCTTGTCCAGGGAACAATACCTGCGTCACACCCATACCTTTATAATTAAATTTGGTATTCATGCAGCCCTTTGAACGGATCCCTCATATGTGGAAATGACTCTGTATATAATTTCGCTATAAACAAGTTTCGGATTGCCACGTGGTAGGCGACCTATGTCAAGCAATGTCTAATTCTGGGGTATCTTCAAATATGTCTTCATAACTCGTCTTCAGCCTCCTGCTCCCGCTCTGCTCTCCTCACCTGGCGCTCGACAACCTCTACGCGAGACTCTAGATCTGCCATCGCCTTCGAGTTATTGAGAACTCCTGTTTCGTACCAGGCTCGCACGGCCATCTCGCTTCGCTGCCTAAGGTCTGCCATCTCAGCAGCTTGTGCAATCTGCGTCGCTTCGATCGCCTTCATTCGATTCCGTAAAGCTACAAGAGCTGCGCTGTCTGCCGGATCGGGAATCGGACTGTCCTTGATCGCGGTAAGGGACGATAGAGTAGCGGGAAAAGCTGAAGCTGAGGCCAGAACTATGGATTGGATAGCATCGATGTCGAGTTGCGAGGGAGGCTCTGATGGCTCGGGCGCATGGAAGAAATCAGGATGAGCTCGGTCTGTCAAGGGCAGGTAAGCATGGGTTCAGACAATAAGCTTCAATACAACATACAGATCTTCATGAGCTCATGATAAACGCGGAAATCGTAGAGGAGATTGGAGAAACGTCGCTCGAGTTGGCCGATTTGGTCAGACGCTGACCGATCTTGAGCCAGCGAGGGCGACTGAGACTGGCCATAGAGAAGATGCTCGACACGAAGGAGTCGCGACTCTAATAGGTCGAATGTAGAAAGAGTCGTCTCGTCCATAGTGGTGGTCATCGTGACAGCGAGCGCACGGCACAAGCGCGGGACCTCAAAGTAAGGTACGGTAAGTAGGTAAGGTACTGGTTTGAATGACAAAGTGGATGCGGTGAAGAGTGAAAGTGGGGGGTCAGGAGGATGTCATGAAATTGTGAGACCTGCAGAATCATGGTATTTGCTATGGAATAAGTCGGGGTATTTTGGGACTATCTAGACGGAGAGAATTGATAGAACTGCAACAGGAAAATATATTCTGGCTGTCAATGCTCAAGATTCAGCTTGATAAGAAACCTAACGAAACACCGCTCATCATGGGAACGTTCTGAAGGATATGCCGTCTAACCCCCTGGCAAGCCCTGAAGCTATTCCCCAGATTAGGATCATGGCTTGAGTGGAAACCTTTCTGATTGGCCATCTTATCTCCCAGGCGTATGACGATTGGCTACATGATTTCGGCATAACCCTCAGGCGGCTCCCCGTTGTTGAATTTCCAAGGATCGTGGCAGGACCCGACTGTGTGTCAGGAATTCGTACTAAACCATCTCCTGACGACTGTTTACCTCCTCCTGCATCTCAATCACCACAACAGCCTCGTTGGCACTTCGCTCGTGACTTGGTTTGTCGTGATCGGTGTCCAACTGTTTTCTATTTCCCAAGGGCTTTTGTGCCGCGGGACGGTGCAAGCACTGATTAGATTGACTGACGCAATCTGGCATAGGCCTGTCGGCCTACCAACTTTCCGCCTTTCCGCCTCGTGCCTAGTCAGCAACTTATCGGACTTGAATCCCGAGGAACGCAGCGATAACGAACTTGCATACCTGCAGTCCGACTTGCGACACCACATTCACAGTACCTTATCTACCTGCGAAATAACCGGCGAAATCTTTACAACCAACTCTATCCCTTGCGATCGCGCTGAACAATCGACGACACTCTGCATCTCTTGGCCGTGTAATGACGAACTACTCTACCATATCTGATGGAAACGCTTCTACAACAAGAAGTGCCGGCGACATGTCAAGGTGAGGAGACCCGCCGACACCGGCTATGGTAATCACCATTACTTACAATAGACACTCCAGACCTCGACGTCGCGGTCATAAGGATGGCGGCCATGGCGGCCAAGCCACTACGATCAGCAGTGTCGTGAACCTGCTAAACACAAGTACGTCCGACATCTCTAAACCGACCAACGTCATGCTGATATATATTATCAAGTTGTTGGAGCTGGCACCCTTGCCATGCCCTCTGTTATGTCCCATATGGGAATTATGCTCGGCGTTATCCTGATTGTATGGTCTGGATTGACTGCTGCTTTCGGCCTTTATCTTCAGTCTCGATGCGCCCGATATCTCGAACGAGGAACGGCCTCTTTCTTCGCCCTGTCGCAAATCACATATCCTAACGCCGCCGTTATCTTTGATGCTGCAATCGCGATCAAGTGCTTTGGTGTTGGTGTATCCTATATGATTATTATCGGGGATCTTATGCCTGGTGTGGTGTTGGGCTTTTTGAACAATGCCAATAGCGCTCCGTATCTGGTTGATCGCAACTTTTGGATCACAGCGTTTATGCTCATTATTATCCCCCTCAGCTTCCTGCGGAGGTTGGACTCACTAAAGTACACCAGTATTGTTGCGCTGGTCTCTATTGGATATCTCATTGTCTTGGTGATTTATCACTTCGCATCTGACAAACATGCCGACCCGGGTAGCATCAGAGTGATCCAATGGGGCGGAGCGGTCGAAACGTTGAGCGCTCTACCTGTGGTAGTCTTTGCCTATACTTGTCATCAAAACGTATGTAAACAGCTATTGACCGTTGAGCTCAGCTAACCTATCCAGATGTTCTCGATCCTGAACGAATTAAAGGAAAACTCCCCCAGGAGTGTTATTGGAGTTGTCGGCTCAAGCATTGGCTCTGCTGCCTCTATTTACATTGTTGTGGCTATCACCGGCTACCTGACCTTCGGAAATGCCGTTGTTGGCAACATTGTCTCTATGTGTAGGTTTCTCCCTACTGGGCTGATAATGGTCAGACAACAACTGACAAAAATAGATCCTACTGGCGCTGCATCCACGATTGGTAAGGCAGCTATTGTTGTCCTCGTTACTTTCTCGGTCCCTTTACAAGTGCATCCATGCAGAGCTTCATTAGATGCAGTTCTGAAGTGGCGGCCAAACCGCAACTCATCGAGCAATGGACGAACTGCGACACCGCTTCTACCCACAGCTCCAGCTGGAGACCATGGGAGCACTGCTCCGATGTCTGACCTTCGGTTCGCAGTCATTACCACTTTTATTCTCACTTTTGCCTACATGACTGCACTTTCTGTCACTAGTCTTGATCGCGTCCTGGCCTTTGTCGGCAGTACAGGATCAACTTCTATTAGTTTTATCCTTCCGGGACTCTTCTACTATAAGATTAGTAACCCGGATAGCGCCTATCATCAACGACTAGTCAAGGAAGATGATGATATTGACGAGGACTCTTCCAATTCTGATGTGGAAGACTCTGTCGCTCTGACTCAGAGCACAACCAGCGTTCGCAGCGGCGTGAGCATTACTAGCAATGCTAGCAATCGCAGCAACCGAAACTCCTGGCGTTGGCGACGCAAGTGGCGGTGGGATCTTGAACATATTGAACATCATCATCTACGCAGAATGGCACTTGCTCTTGCAATCTATGGAGGCGTTGTCATGTCTGTTTGTCTTGTTCTCAACATTTTCTTTGCTGTCAGTCATTAAGTATCATATTTTTCTTACGGCCTTTTCAAGATGACGCATACTGGATAAAGGCGTTGTAAAGACTGGGGGCATATATTGGGGTTCCTTTCAGCGACTCAGCCTACATAGAGTGCTTAAACGTGCTTAGACATGGTATTGCGTAGCGCTTCAATACAGTTATTAATAGCGACAAATGACTTGGCTCTGATGACTTATGAGTCGTTTCCAACGTATATCGTACAGTCTCTTCTTGAGAGCGGCACAGTCCTCAATGCCTGGTAAAGATCCCCGATGATTTTTGTGTTGATCCTGCTCTCTAATCTTGCTGGTTCATTCAAATCGGGTGATATCGACCCCCAAAAACCAACGCCCCGAAATGCCTTTTCATACATATCATACAGCCCCCCGGACCCTTTTAACGAATCTTGATCTCATCTTTGTTCAAAACGCCCTTTGTTTCATCCTTCTTGGGGCCGAACTGCTTCTTTGGCAAAATGCCCACCATGGAGAGTAATCGCCATGCTGTGTCCGTAGGCTGTGCACCAACACCGATCCAGTACCTCGCGCGTTGACTATCGAGCTTAATGTCCTTGTGAAGCTTTCCAGATGTGTCGTAAGGATCGGCTTTGGGAATTGGGTCGTATGTGCCAATAACTTCGAGCGGGCGGGAGTTACGAGCCGTCCTGAACAGTTGTTAGTGGTGCGCTCAATTCGGCATGAGTCGATGGGTAAACGCACCGAGCGTGGGCGATAACGATATTGTAGAAGGGCTGGTTTCGTCGCCCGAAACGTGCGAGGCGAATCTTGACAACCATGGCGGCGATATGGGGAACTTGACGACCACGACAAAAGCAATCGGCTGGCAGATGCTACTATCCTGAAGGTCGGGACAATTTCGACTCGGAAGCGGGGCTTAGTTTTGCCGATGTGGCTGGTGTTTCGGCAAAGGTGGGGTACCGTCAGGGACAGTGTGGCGTTCTTATAGAATGGCTGAAGCAGCAATATGCTGAGTGATGTCAGTCCCCTGAACCTTCAAACATTTATTCACTGACGACATACAGAGGCCACCCGATTTTCACGTCATCCGATCTCTTACATTGATCCATCAATACTAGAATTCCCACGAGATCACATCGAACTCTACTCAGGATAAAAGATTCAAAGAGACACAATGGCGATTAAAGTAAGTGATGAAAGCTATCTTCAGAGTTCAATTACTGACTGTTCTAGACACTCGGGGCCAAAGCTGCTGCTGCTCTTGATCAAGAGCTTATGAGCACTGGTGCATTCTCGCTTGACCAGCTCATGGAGCTCGCTGGCCTTGCCGTCTCCCAAGCCGGTGAGTTACTTAATAATTCAGCCATGTCTTATACGAGCCCCTGAGGTTTCCGTGTTATTTGGGCTATTTCACATAGTTTATTACACTCTGGTACAATGTTCGGTTACTGACATCACCAGTGTACCGTCTCCAGCCTTTAGAAAATGGCCGCAGAATCCTCGTTGCCTGTGGACCTGGAAATAACGGTACGTTTCTTTTACCAACTCACACCTACAAGCAACTAAACAACTTCAGGTGGTGATGGATTGGTGGCCGCGCGCCATCTGCGACAGTACGGTTACACCCCGACCGTGTTCTATCCCAAACGAAGCAACAACGATCTTTATCAGGTAAGTTGCCGTGCTCATCCGATCTTCACCATTATTTCACCACGGACGATGTCGTGCAGCATCATCCTGTTTCGAAACTGTCGCGATGTTGCAGTTATACTGTTTTTACAATTCATTTGTCGTCTGTTTTCCACCAGCTCTGCGAGAACGGTTGAATGGCAACGACCGGTGTATCGTGAAAACGGTGTATCCAGCCTCTTCTCTATGTCTCTTCTCGTGTCCATGCCCGAAAGCTGAACAGTGGCTGATCCTATTCCTAGCGACTCGCTAAACAGCTTGAAGACCTCGAGGTCCCTTTCGTGGACGATTTCTCCTCTGCGCTGAACTCGACAGACCATGTTGTCGATGCGATCTTTGGTATGTGATCCTTGCTTGAAATAATAGTGTCTGACCGTTCGACTAGGTTTTAGCTTTTCGGGAGAAGTTCGAGAGCCATTCCCTGCAGTGATTCAAGCACTTCAAGACACCAAATTGCCAGTAACATCGGTTGATGCTCCATCGTCATGGGATATCGAAGATGGCCCGCCAAAGTCTGGGCTTGGTAGCTCCTTTATGCCTACGGCACTCATTAGCTTGACAGCGCCAAAGCCGCTAGTGAAGCACTTTAAAGGTCGACACTTTATTGGCGGACGGTACGTACCGATGTAACAGGGTCAGCTCGAGGTGACTAACTCCCAAAATAGATTTGTAACTCCAGCCATTGCCAGGAAATTTGACTTTGAAGTTCCGGAGTACAAAGGTGTAGATCAGGTCGCTGAGGTTGAAGTATTCGGGCAGAAGCTCTAAAGGATATGGTCGAATTGTTCGCGATTCGAATAGGGGCTCCAATCACCACCCTTTGTCGATCTTTTGAATAGCAAACGTATCACATGATCCGACAGCCCCCCCTCAAACTATTGGGGCAGACTGGACTCGGGCACTGCCCGTCTCGCATCATATTTCTTCGAAATATGAGGCCTTGTGGACATACAAGCAATGGCGGACGGAAGAATTGACAGAATTCAACATAAACGAGATACTCTTTCCCGCAGACGTGGCATGCAGCCGAATGCTGCGTGCACATTTATTGTAAGCTCGAGCTTTATCCTTAGAGTTTGAATAGGTGATGATCGATGTCGTCGATTGAGAAAAGACAGACCTGCACCAACGACATGGACGAAGACGTTGAAGAATGGCGTATAGGCAAAGGAAACAAAGACAAGCTGACAGTTGGCATAGGGGAAAGATGATAACGTGAATGAATCAGAAGACGTCGCGAAACAGAAGTTCGATCAAGGTATCCGGATAGGGCTGATATAAAGAGTGTGGCGTCGAAACAGACGTCGTGTCTAACAGAGTACAGACGCGGTTGCCACCGAGGCCCAGTGTGTCCAGTGTGTCCAGTATATCCAGAGGGCTTAGGGGGGTTACAGGGACCCAGCCGCAGCTTAAAAAGTAAAAAGACGAGTCCACGTCAGGTTGGTTTTCTCGGCCCCGGGCGACGTTACCAGGAAGAGTCGTGGCAAAACAGGGACATGGCGACTCTCGGTTGGTGCCGCATTGATGGTACAGGTACGAAATAGAAAAGGGAACAAAAGCATGCGACCACGAGGCATTTTGAAGAAAGCGATATTAAAATCCTGTGCGTCCGCCGAGCTGTAACTTTTGGCGGAAAACACTACCTTATTCTTACGCTTGTCTGATGGGAGAGTCAAGGAGCCGGAGCATTTGCTCCTCGACCCGCATGATAGGCGGGGTCCTTAATGCGGCGCTTACAAACCCGTACTGTACGGATAAATCAACCTCACCCGGGTCCGCTTTTTCAATGCAGAGGGAACCAGTTCCTTCATGAACCAGCTCGAAAACCACTGCTGTCCCTAACTAATAAATGATGTCTGTCGACGCAACTTTTTTTTGGTGACAGCATTAACATTGGTATTGGTGATGTCAATTCATCCCGACACTGGTGTTGACCGACGACTTTAACGGAGCCGCTGTTGTTGATCAGCCTTGAAGGAGCGGACATGTCTCTCCGACTCATCTGTCACACTTGCGCCATTGACTCGCGAACTGAGAGATTCGGGGACGAGGCTCTAGAAAAGTAACAAGTCTCAGAGATCCGGGCGCAGTGGGCTAATCCTCCGTATCGGTGCGAGAGCATGGAATGGTGCCTCTGACTAGTGGTTATATATTGAGAGCTGGGCTTGCTAGGCTTGGCAGGCTTGCATAATGGTACGGATGACCGACGGTCACAGAATGCAGCAGAGTGCAAGAATCTGACTTGGAATTGGGGTTGACCTGAACTAAAAAGATCCCGACGCTACGAGCGCCAGGGTCCACGATCTCGGGACCCACGATCGTAAATAGAGCATTGTTGCGGCAGATCGACCTGACTGGCTGACTGTACAGGACCCATTCAGCCATTAAGCCACCGGGGCCAAAACACCCTCAAATTCAGCTCAAACTACCCCAGCTGCACCAAGGTTAAAGAAAGAAAAAAAAAAAAGAAGAAAAAAAGTTGTACGGCACAGTGTGCATTAACTGACGTGCTGTCAACCGCAGAACCCTATTCAAAGGAGCTGCGCCACATGTCAAGCACGATGATAGGGCAGGCTTGTGTATCATAACTCCGCGGTTTGAGGAACCAAGCATAAAGTTTCCGATCTTCAGTACGGCCACTAATTGAGTCCCTCGGAAGTCTCTGCGTGCACGTCCTTTGAGCATCAGCTCCTGTCAAGGACAGTTTCTGGGAGTGAGATTTGCAGTCAGGCCGTTAAGCCACGTACCGACACCCCGGTCACTGAGTCGAGACGAAAACGAGGTCCAGACTGTCAAGACAATTTAATCATGCGGGTTTGCTGCCCGATCATGGCAGCCGCCCTGCAAGGTAGATTGTTTTAACATCGGAGAAAAGCCAGAGGATATTGAAATAGCTTCAGTGCCCGGAAAGAACAACGGCTTCTTCTATCGTTCGGAGTAGGTTCGGCAGTGGTGAATGGGCATGTCTACCATGCTGTGGCGTAGAACAGAGTGTGACGTCCTCACGAAGCCCTAGAAGAAGTCAATTGAGCCACGGTTCAGGCATGGGAGTGAGCATGTCGAAGATAAAGCTGCATCTCGAAGATCTTGTACTCTTTGGCTCATCACGCCGGCACACCGGCGCATGTGAAGAAGCCCCTCTCAGCTGCTAACAAAGCCGGCTTATCGAAACTGATTACAGGAGGGCGCCTTAGTGGTCAGTTTCTCCCCTTTCCGCGGCCCAATGCTCGAAAATCGATGCCTCGCATGCATAACGGGTATCATTCGTGATTGGGTTTATGAACTGCAATTTGCAGCCAATTTACGGATACCACGGGAATAAAGAGCCAGCTCAAGAGACCCCTGCAATCGATCTCGAGATGAAACAATACTTACTGTAGGCATTGTGTTTTAACCCAGATGCTCCGTATCCGAGCTAATGAGTTCGGATTTAGCGCTTATTACACAATGGCAGATGGAAACTGTCTGTCAGACGTTGACGTACCCGCAAAACAGAGGAAGCAGACCGCGAGCGGTGAGTGTTTTGACAAGATCGGAGGGGCTCCCAATGATACCGTTGGACGAAGCTTACCCCTGCTGATGAACGGGCTCCAAAGCGGCCTCAGCGGTGAAGTCCAGTCGTCGGAGAGGGTCTTCCGGTGTGGATCATAACGTTAACGATGGATGGGGAATGCAGCATCATCTGGATTGCGATATGCGAATTTCGTAGGATATCATGGAGACCAGGACAACTAGATCTCAGGGTCCTTTTCTTCAGGCGGAGAGTTTTCTCCTTTGCAACCCACGAGCTCAGCCAATTAGAAGCGGGAAAACGATCCGGAGGCACCTCCGGGTCTTTGGGGGGGGCAGCATTGGATTAGCAAGCCCCACTGAATTATTCACTGGGAAGCCCGGCAGCATGGATCCTACAGAGGGATTGTAGCGGTACATACAAGGCACAGGGGTTGGAAATACTAGTGCTGGTACAAGCCCCAGATTTTATATATTTACAGGTTTTCTATATAAAATATTAATTTGATTTTCTCATATTAGCACTATA
>JABCQV010000490.1:0-23893 GCA_013186375.1 Fusarium aywerte | reverse complement strand
TGTAGGACCTAGGTACCTAGGTACCTACCCTAGGTTCTAGTGATAGGCAGGCCAGTGAGCCTTGGGGAGGTGGACATGTCTGCTAGTACGTGTGGAGGGTTTGAACAAGGTAGTATTTCTGTCTATACAGATTACCTTAATACTGTGAAGAAGAAATTCAGAATTAGGCGGGTTACGAATTGACCAAGTGATGAAGATGACAGTAAAAAAAAGTCCATGTCATGAAGCAGGACTTGTGAGGCTCAAAACCCGACCAACCGTAAAGATCAATTGAGAACCTCGGCGATGCAATAACAAACGGTCAAGGCTCTGAGAACATGGGGATGAGAGACAATGGAAATGAATTATCAAACCAACCTGTTAGTAACTAGACTAACAATGTCAGGCCAGTCAGTCCGTGTTAATGCCTGTTCTGCTCTAGATAGGTAAGTATTGTCGTGTTTACCGACTTTAGGTATCCAAGATAAGAGCAAGGGTCGGTCCAAATATTATGGCCGAGTTGATAAATAGCTGTGTTGTGCCGGTTAACATTGGAACATGAATCATTCATTGTATGAACACCTGTGACAGAGCATCGTGAGTTGTGGATGGTCTACATACAGAATATGCCTGTAGGTAGGTAATATAAAATCCCATGTGAGACAATGGAAAGAGGCAGGTGCAGTACACGCCTGCCTGCTCTTCTTTCAGGGCATTTTAGCGTTAGTCGAATCCCTATGTGCAGCGGCAACCCACTGTTAGTTTCCAATAGCTCGTTACACTTGATCTGTTACTTGAACGTCATATTTCCAAGTATCGCTCTATCGATCGGATATCTGATTCATCAACTCCATTTACCCTTATTCATCATGCATTACTCACCTCAACCTTGTCCCGCATGTTCTCTTCCACTGCCAACCTAAGAAAATAAAAAAAATCATGAAACAAGGGGCCAAAACTCTGCTTTGTGACATGGCCTTGAGCTCGGGACAAAGGCCTGCCCTAGCCTGTCTTTGGCTGTAAAGAGCAGCTGGATGGGCTGCGCGAGAGCCGTGCTTAAGAACCCTTTGCTTTGTTGGTTCCCAGTCACCTTACATCCATGCATATTCACACTGACAGCACTCAGAGAGAACAAAAAGAAACGATTAACAACGATAGGAAGAGGCTTGGTCAATGACATCTCTCCTCCTGTGGCTCAAACGTTTATCAAGCGCTTGCACAAAGACCACCTGCATCATCGTAAAAAAGCATTAATCATTCAAGGGGCTAAAGAATGGATGATGATTTTCCTCTCTAGTATGAGTTTGTTAGGTCTGATTGTTCTCCGTGCACTGCTTTGTTAGGGATTTGCTTGTCCTTTCAATCGCTTCACCATGTGGTTTGTTGGTTTCGTATCAGATCGTCGTCTTAACCGATTGAACTCGCTGCAATCGGAAGACTCGTCCTGAATTGTCTTGATTGCCTCACCTCGCCTCGCTTTGCATGAGCTGCTGTGAGGTTCAAGGTTCGACCTTGAACCTGAAAATCCAGCTGATGATCCCGATGAGGACTGGGCTGGGGCATGTTGCAGGTCCAAGCTCATGGCTTGCTTGGTCCCTGGTATTCAATGAGCTTACCTCTGTGACTGCGTCCGTCTCTGCTTCTGCGTCTTCGTCCGTGCTTGTCTTCTCCTGGCATCCCCGGGAGTGCACCTTGTTGCAAATTGGGAACCACGCGTGACCACGGCGTACGGTGGATTCATATGCCATGTGTTTCGTCTTGGGACCTGGGTAAACGACCCCCAATTTTCTTTGACGATCAGTAGTGAATCTACTGCGCATTGCATGTATAGGGAATATCGAGTACTACAGGCTTCCGCCAAACACACTCAGGGTTGTTAATACCAACCTCTTTTTCCCGCGCTGCTTGCAAATCGAAACAAGCTACAGCAAATTGCCGTTAGTCAAGAAATTCGGCTGAACCACGTCGATAAGACAGACAGCCTTGCAAGAAACAAAAATCGGTGACGGGGGGGACTCACGCGGGCCCAAATCTCGGGTTCAGTTATCCTAGCACCCGCTCGCTAGTAAGGGAACTTACCGATGTCAACAATCTAATCCACACTCAGGCTTGAGCCCAGGGATATTACTTCTAATATCAAGGATTCCCGGCTCGAGTTTATGCAGTGGAGATCAGCCTCAGAGATTTGTTACATACTGCACACACTGTACATACCAGTTCATAATCATCCAGTGAAAGCCTGCCCCTATGCTGTTCTGCACGTAACGGCTGTCAGAAATCTCTCTACGCCAGTTGGTTCATGTCGAGCAGTGGGACGAATAGGAAGAAGCAACTTATCTGCTTGTCTCACCTGTTCCATCAGACTGCATACATTATTCATCTGACGTGGTTCTGACCGAGACACAGGCTCCATCTCAATCTGCACCCATCTGCATGGTCTCTTGTGGCTTGAGATGGCGGGAGTGAGCGAATATGAGGACGAAGTTAATTCTCGAAGCATACTGATATCTGATGAGAACGTTGTCAAATTCAGCTGAGTGTTGGTAAAGCTTCAGGTTCATCTGTCTGCCTGTTGACTTATTAGGGGCCGAATTTCCGTCATTTTGCTGAGTCGCTTCTGTACTTTCTTGAAGTGAATACTAGTTTTGATATATATTAGCTTCTTCAAAGTTGGGATACAGAACCCCTCCCAATGCTTGCTCAGAGTGCGAAAAAAGAAATGTATCAAACGATCGTCGGCGTACCTCTCGGCGAATGAAAGGTGCACCATACCACACTGTAACGCCACATCTACCTAAATCCCTCCTATTGACAGCTAGAATCATCTAGATTCTGTCTATGAGCTTACAAAATAATAAGTGATTTTATACAACGGCCTGCTATGACAGCTCTGTCCTGTAATTTGAATGATCATTTACATAGCAATTGTAGCCAAGTGCCAAGGTGACTCAGTAGCCAAGTCCTGAACATTGAATAGTATCTGTAACGGCTATGGTAACCGCTGCTCAGTAACGTATCACCAATCTATAATACTGAATATAATCATCCCCAGTGATCTTCTGATGTATCCTTAGCTAGATCGACTAGCGTCCCCGAAGCCGTTGAAGCATATCTTTAAAGGCGGATAGCTTTAACTTCTGCAACCACTTCCTTTTGTCACAACGTTTAGCGGATTGAGTTAGTTTCCTGTAGATTATTATAGCGATCAATGGTTCAAAACAGTCTGCATCTTCGGCCAACATTCTTGAAGTCTTCAATACCCAAGATGGCGCTAAACCTCAAAGGGAGAATTGACCTGTCATCCATCCATCATTGGGGCGCAAAAGGTCCGCAATCCGGAGAATTGAGTGGATACACAGAGAAAGAGAAAGAGGAAAGAGGGTGGCTATATATGTTTGTTGGAGAAGGGGAAAAAAAAAAAAAGAGTTGGTTATAACCCAAAACGCTTCCGCTCAGACTAATGCTGCTTCCATGGACACTCTGATTGAGAACTTGGCAAATTGAGCGCTCTCCATTGAGTCGACTTTTGGCCATGGGGTTGCTCAAATGGACTCAGAAGGACAAGCCGCCGGTCCTGCTCAAGGTGAGGTCCTCGGCTGGTCTCATTGTTACCACTTGTTCGTTTGCCATCTTCACTGTAAGTAGTATGTGTTCTTCTGCTTCACGACGCAGCCCGGCTGATCTCATCTGACAGGACATCTTCCTATATGGTGTCATTGTTCCCATTCTCCCGTTCTCCTTCGAGGAACGGGTTGGTATTAGTCCAGACAGAGTACAGTATTGGGTTTCAATAGCATTGGCCGTTTTCGGTGCTGCTCTCTTGGCGAGTTCTCGTAAGTTGATCATGCCCCTTGAAACGACGATCTTATATCTGATGGTGGTTGTGATAGCTGTTTGGGGTTACTTGGCCGATAGAATTCACAATCGTCGAATTCCCATGCTCATAGGTCTTGTTGTGCTATGCGGAGCTACCATATTTCTGTGCGTTGGTCGCACGCTTGCTCTCTTCATGATTGGCCGCGCGCTGCAAGGCATTTCAGCGGCACTAACTTGGACTGTTGGTCTCGCGTTGGTTGTCGATACTGTTGACAAGGAGCATGTTGGTAAAGCTATGGGCTGGATCAGCACTGCTTGCAGTCTGGGTATCTTAGTGGCACCTCTGCTGGGCGGTGTTGTCTATGGCAAGGGCGGCTACTATTCTGTTTTCGCCATGTGCTTCGGTCTACTTGCCGCAGATATTACCCTTCGTCTTGTCATCATTGAAGTCAAGGACGCCAAGGTTTGGCTTGACCCAGTGAAAACCACAGCACCAGCGGATTCGGAGGGCGTTGTGAAAGGCGAAGGTGAATCGAGGACCGATAAGAGCGGAGGTGCACCCGTTCAAACAAATAACGACCAGGCCAAGGCAGTATCGGACCCGTCACGCTCACCTATCAAGACTCTAGTCAAGCTTTTGAAGCAGCCTCGATTCATGGCTGCCCTCTGGGGAACGTTTGTTCAGGCACTCATCAACACCGCACTCGAGAGTACGCTTCCTCTTCTCACGCACGAAATCTTTGGATGGGACTCGATAGGAGCGGGTTTGGTCTTTCTGCCTTTGATTCTGCCGTCTTTCCTCGGTCCTGTGGTTGGTATGATTGGTGATCGATATGGGCCCAAATGGCTCGCTTCTTTTGGTTTTGTCTTTGCAACGCCCTTTGTTGTATGCCTAATGTTCGTTGACAACAACACCATACAGGACAAGATCTTGTTGTGTGGTCTCCTTGCAGGTGTAGGTATCACTATGGCCTGCATCTTTGGCCCGCTGATGGCTGAAATCACTTGGGCTGTCCAGGGCGAGGATGGAACTGAAGGTGCAGGGCAGATTGCCCAAGCGTATGGCTTGTACAATATGGCATATTCGGGAGGATCCTTGGTAGGGCCTATCATGGGCGGAATGGTCAAGGATAGCTCTGGGTGGGGGACTGTAGGCTGGAGTTTGGGTATAGTTGTGTTTGTATCGGGCATTCCAACAATTTTGTACACGGGCGGACCTCTCAATCACAACTTCAGTATCAAAGGTCGAAGGAGGAGAAGTCAAACTGAGGGTGATTGTTGGTAGGGAAATCAGCAATTATCACTATACAAGGTTCTTGGGTTCACGTTTATGTGCTTGGGCGAGTCTAATCCCGTTCCCTGTCTGATAGACTAGACTACAGACTAACTACGCAGCGGGTGGTAGGTATGGAGTAGGAGCTACCTAGGTACCTACCTGCCTCAATAAATTGTGGGACTAAACCCAAAATGTAGAGCTCACCAGACAGAGGCAGGTACGGTGGCTTTGTACTGTAGGCAGCTTCAACGACGCCCCTCTCATCTTCACTTCAACCATTTACCGCTCTTTGTCTTGATAAAAATTTACACCGTGAAGTGATTGTTTTCAAACACTCCCTGCAAATTACTATATCAAACATCATGGAACAGCAACATATTGACGAGCTCCTGGAGCGCTATCTTGGCCTGCTCAGTGAATACGCTCAACTGCGCGATAGTCTATCTCAAATACAGTCTGGTGTCTACCAGAACATCGCTCGCGCAAATTTCTCTGCTGAGAGAGGCATGAGATACGGCCAGGATCACTACGATGAAAGAATGCAAGCGATGCGGCTTCTTTCTATTGATCATGATGAGAATCAAAGTCCCAGGTTCACTTTCTTCAATGCCCCTGAGGAGGATGAAGGCAAAGATGAAGGACAGGATGAGAGCTCTGCCACCGAAAGCATCAATCAAGCTCCAGAGTCAGAGGCCAAGAAAGAAAAACCAGCAGGCAAGAAGCGCAAGAAGAACAGGAATCCTCTACACTGGTTTGGCTTATTTGCTCCTATGGCTCTCCGCACAGCCCAGACACAATCTGTTCAGGCTGTAGAGGATATCATCCCCAAGCTCGTCTCTGTCAACGCTGAGATGCTTGATGTCGAGATTGAAGTACGACGAGCTCGAAAACGTCGCGCCAAAGCAGAGGCGGCAGAGAAAAAGATAGGTCAAACTACAGCGAACGCGCAGTCACAGAATACAGTACTTGAGACATCGTAATATTACTGTCTCTCTTAGAAAAGGAAAAGGATGAAACTTCGGGAGACCGAATCATTCTAGATGTCCCAACAGGCTGTTCAGACTCTCGGCCAGAGTCGGATGGGCATACACGGCTGCCTCAAGATCCCACCACTTCAAGTTTCCCATCATAGCAGTCTGCACAATCGACATAATTTCACCTCCTTCAAGTCCCAAGCATGTGAAACCCAGAATCTCCCCAGTCTTTGCATATACAGCCGCCTTTATCATTTCGCGTGGCTCTGCTGTCTCTAGAGCCCTGGCGACATAGCCCATTGGCATCTTGACAATTTTGATATCTCTCTTGTTGTAGGCGAGATCACGAGCGTGAAGTCCAACATGGCCAAGTTGCGGATCAGTGTACATGGCGTAGGGCGTTAGCACTCTCGACGTCAAAGACTGTCGTCGGCATGGGTGGAGTGGTGGATGTCATGGTCTCTGCCAGGAGGTTTGTGCGAATGAAAATGATGCGAGAATCATCATACGACATATGCGTGAATGCAGCGCCACCAAGTCGCCCAGGGCGTAAACATCAGGAGCTGAAGTTTGGGATTTGTCATCCACCACGATATGTCCCTTGGGCGTCGTTTTGATATCAACTTCGGAAAGGTTTAGTCGATCGGTATTAGGCACCCGCCCAGTCGCCAACAAGATATGTGATCCAGCGACGTCAATTTGACCCTCTGCAGTCTGGAGGCTTACTGTGAAAGCTGTCGTCGAGTTATCCTTGGTAGCTGAGAACGAATTAACTGTGCTCGACAGGTGCACCGTGAGACTATCTTGTTGCAGGATATCGAGAAGGCACTCAGCCACATCAGGATCCTCGCGCGGCGCAAGTTGCTTGGCCCTCTGAGTGACCATGACTTCAGAGCCTAAGCGACGAAAGAGCTGGCCAAATTCGAGACCGATATATCCGCCGCCCAACACCACAAGGTGTTGTGGAACCCCGGCGAGCTCCATTATAGGCGTTGAGTCGAGCACTCGTGCTGACTCGACATCATCCAGACCCGGAATATCTGGCCGCGATGCTCTCTCGCCTACGTTTGATGAATATCTTATCAGCACTGACCTCCCTCTCACCCCCATCGTTTAACACAACTCTGAGTTTCTTGTCTCCCGCAAAACTTCCCTCTCCCATGATGACATCCACTCCCGCTGCATTCAGAACATGGCGTCGCCGACGGAGCCTGTATTATATTGTCTATGTATAATCAAAATCAAAAGTGCCCATAAAAATAACTATATGTTACAAAACCCAACATCATATCTAAACTGACCCTTTTCATAACATTGGCTCCTCGCCTTGTATACTATCCCCATCATCAACACCATTACCACGTAACAATCCGCTGCTTTCACCGCCGCCACTGTCTGGCGTCCTATCTGCTACGCCAACCTCGTGGCCAGCACCCGCTGATGCTAAACCCATGGTGCGGCGAGTCTCTTCAGCGCCATTAAGGACATACCAGACGTCTTTCTTTGTCAGCAAGCCCTGGAGGACACCACGGTCGCTGAATAGGAGATAGCGCAAGCCAAGCTTCTGGAAGTAAGTCGCGACAAGATGAAGACTTGTGTGCGAGGGTAGCGTGAGTGGCGTTTGATCCATCCATGGGCGAAGATCGAGGGTAGTGCGCGGGTCGGCCATGGGCTGATGGGAGAAGAAAGCTTCCGTCTCAGGGGGGAGCGAACGAGGTGCTTGTTTAGAGGCTGAAAGGTTATACGCAAGCTCGGCGCGCGAGATGTAGCCGAGAAGAATAGCTTCTCTAGGGTCCGATATGACTGGAAAGCCACGATACGGGTGCATCTCAAGTATAGTTGTAAGCGAAGAAATGGTATGGCCCGTGGCAGTAAGGACAACGAGATCCTCGATTCGAGTCATAACTTGTGCGGCGGGAATATCGGGAATGGCATCGTTATTCGAGCTATTATCAAGGAAAGGATACTCGTTAAAGTGAATCCACGATTCGTAAATACCACGGCGCGAAAAGGCATCGCCTACCCACTTTGATATCATGACAGCAATCATGATGGGGAGAACATATGTAAGAGCGCCAGTGAGCTCGAACATGATGACCACAATGGAGACAGTCAAACGAGTAACACCAGCAAGGGATGCTGCTGCGCCGACTATAGCATATGTGCCTGGCGTTACGCAAGGAATATCAGGCTCGCATGAGCCAAAGAGGAAGAAACCCGGGTGGTTTGTAACCCAAATTTCCATGATAATACCCACGGCACGACCTGTCAAGGCACCGATAGCCATCGAGGGTAAAATAATGCCGGCAGGGATTTGCAGACCAAACGTCACAGCAGCAAGGAAAAAGCCCAAGACTGATGCAAAGATAAGGAGGACTATGGTCTTTGCCGAAGCGGCGCCTGTTCTACAGAGGCCGATAGGGTCGTCGAGAACTTGTGAGCACTCGGAGAAGAGGTTCGAGACCAGCTCGGTCGTTTGAAGCTTCATGTAGAAGTTGGGATAGTTGATGAGGGCTGTGAAGAAGGCCACAATGAGAACCTGGACAAACGGGCCAGGGATCCATCTGTTTGCCTTTTTCCAGCGAGCGATGGCCATGTTGAGTTTGATGAAGAGGCCACCGTGGATGCCCTAGAAACATTGTCAGCTAGACAGGTCTACAAAGGCTGTATCTAACTTACTCCTAGAATACCCAGGATAGCGTAGGGGAGTAGTTCAAAACCATGCCATCCAATGCTGTAGTGAACCTGATACAAGACAAGTTTACCAGATCTAAAGGGATCGAAAGCTTGAAGAACAACAGCGGCGGTCATGGCACAGACAAAGCTCTGCCACATTGTCTTGTCGGGGAAGTAGTAAGATAAAGTCTTGGGGGTTAGTATCAAATATCGAAGAGTGTATGGGGGCACCACTAACCTCAAGACTGAACAAGACACCGCCGATGGGTGATCCAAAGGCAACTGAGACACCCGACGCGGCAGCGGCAGATAGTACCTCACGTTTCCGAGCTATTACTGTTAGTCGAGAGTTGACAGCTCTGAGTTGAAGCTTCTGTACCTTCATTGTCGTTGATATTCCGAAACAATTTCGTAAATACGTTTGCGCAACAACATGCCACGTGAATCAAAGGGCCTTCCTTTCCTAACCACATGCCTGACGCCACAGCAAGAGACTAGGAATCTGTAAGTAACAAACATGTTGACAATATGTCTTGAACTTACAAGGCCAAGCGATTTGGTTACGAGGGTCCAAATTCCGAGAAATCGTCGAATGACGAAGCCTCCAAGGACAGTTTTGATCTCGGGGATACCACTATGCTTCGCGTAGATAGCATATTCCTGGACAAGGGCAGCAGCGACATAAGCGAACAACATCTTTGAGTTATTGTCAGTCATGTCTAAAGTGAAGGATAGATGGGACTAGGGCATAGCATACCGCAAGAGAAACAAAAAAT
The DNA here is from genome assembly GCA_013186375.1 of Fusarium aywerte. Classification (NCBI taxonomy): domain Eukaryota; kingdom Fungi; phylum Ascomycota; class Sordariomycetes; order Hypocreales; family Nectriaceae; genus Fusarium; species Fusarium aywerte. The sequence goes on along the minus strand of JABCQV010000490.1, from coordinate 14,396 downwards.
AAATATTCAATAAACCACTTGCCGCCTTTCGAATGCACACCCAGAGCATCACCCCAAGTCTTCCAGCCGTCGCACTTGGAACCCTGATCGTAGCCGTAGCAGCAAAAGGCCTTGTTAAGGTAAAAATGGCCTCCTTCTGGGCCACTCGAGCAGTACCCCTCCTTCAAATCTCCAAGCCAGTCGGTTGTAACGTTGATTCCCGCAGCGACCGCTCCCACAAGCATTCCTGTGAGGAGCAGGATGATCCAGACCTGGCTGGCATCGATGAGCCGTCGCACAGGCCCTATGATCCCGGATCCGCTGGAGTAGAGCATTCGCAGCCGCTGACGCTCTTTTGTGTATTCAAAAATCCAATCAATGGCTGTAAGATCTTCGTATCCGACCCGTCGTCCCGGTCCCTCAACGTACCAGTCATGCGGCGCTCCATCTTTGTTAGCCTCGTTGAAGACGACAGGTTCGGCGCGCGGGGAAGTGTTGGAGCGGGAGAAAACAGCAGGTGAAGCTCCTCTCGAGGAAGCATTGGATCGCGAGCCTGTGATGGCGGAGAGAAGTCGAGAAGGCGCAGACCATAACGAGGGACCTTGTCTTCGCTTGAAGGTCATGGGCGCACTCAAGTTGCTTTGCAGGGGGTCGTCGCCTAGAACATGGTCTCTGTCGCGCGCTCTTCCGCGGCCACTATCGTTACTGGCGTTGTCATCGAGAAAGTCAAGCTCGTCGCGATCATCAGAATTGGGGGTTTGCGACGAGGACAAAGCAGACGTCGAGGCGAAGGCGTAAGAGTAGGTATCGTTTTTAGGCGCTCCAGACATGATTCGGCTCATGACATTGTGCGATAGCGACGCTCAGAACTCGAGACTTCTGGGCGACAAACAAATCAAGAGAAAGGAGAGAGAGTCGAAGTTGAATGTTATTATACGAGGTACTGTAGGTTGTTGATAGAGTGAGGCTCAGTGCAGTGCAGCAGAAGCAGAAGCAGCAGCAGCAGCAGGTGTAATGGAGGACACGCAGTAACTAGGATTGGTTGGTTTCAGTGGCTGCTGTTGTGTAGGTAGGTTTATTGCCTAAAGCGTCAAAATCTGCCAACTGAAAACAACATGGCGTCCATTATTTATATCTGAGACAAGATATGGTGTTTTAATTAAACTGACTGTCTGTTTACGTTGGTTTCTCGGATGACTGAATTGTCCTTGTCATCATTGATTCATTAATTCATTTATAGCTGGCTCAAACATTGTCTTGCCATGATTCGATCCCCGACAGTGTAATTACGGCTCACTATTTCTTGGGCTGGTTTCTTTTACATTCACATACATGTCTACATTAAAAGAAATAACAATAATAAATACGTCTTGGTAACTTCAAACATCTGCACGAGATTCTGCCTCTTGACATTGTCGTTGGAGCTTTCTAGAATGCAGACTCAATCTAGGAATAGTGGGCCTAGCAAAGCTAGGTATTGCAAGTCCATCAACAGACCTTCCTTAGGTACCTAGGTAGATAGACTCTTCTCTTAACCACTACCTAATCCAAGGCACATCACCATATTGAACCACTCTTTACATGCTCGAATGACCCAAAACAAAACAAAACAAAATTGCTTATATCATTCAATAAGAGCAAGGAAGACCTAATCATCTAAGCTTATCAAGATAGCATCGCACTACAGACATGGCTGAGAATGCAACCACCGCAACTTCTCAACCCGCGGACATCAACAAGATAGAATCTCTCCTCAAAGCAAAGGATGACACCCAAAGGTTCGTAGGGCTGGCACTCCTCAAATCTGCCCTCGATAGCTCAGAACAGCTACGACAAGATGAACAAACAATACAGACCTTGTGGTCCAGTCTGTCACCAAAATTTCTCGATCGCCTGCTGCGAACAGGCTCAAACCCTTCAACAAAGAACTCAAAAGAAATGCTTGACTTGGTCATATCTGTTCTGCACATATTTGCCATCCTACTTCCTGACCAAGCGAGAAGTGACGCCAAGTTCATCAACAGAATCTCTCTCCTCGTCGGCGCAGTCTTGTACAGGTACGACACCCCATGAAACTTACTCCAACATCAAATACTAACTGTGCAGTATAGTTCTGAGGACACTACAAATTTGATACTTCAGCTGCTGCATACTCTTGTCAGCTCCCAACAAGGAGCACAGGCCTTCGTGAAGGTACAAGACTTTAGCTCCCTCACAGAGATTGCACCCAGTCATGCACAGGTTCTTGACATCCTCTGTTTTGCATGGCTCAACTCTATGACTAGTGTCGAGGATCATAATGCACTGGCTGTGCAAATTGATGGCACAATTCAAAGTCTGGTGTCATCCTTTACCGGAACTGATGCAGTTACACTTCTCGAGTTTCTTGGGTACTTTCTCCGACACGCCAACTCTATCGTAAGTTGACTAGTTTCCATCGGCAAGTAACTCTACTCACCGATTCTATAGATTCTTCCTAGACAACCCAAGTGGCTCAAGAATGTTGTCAATCATGTCAGAAACCTCGTCACAAGTAGACCAACACCTGAAGCTCGAGCAGCCTATACCAACGCAACCGCTTCAATACTTCAGGCCTTTCCAACTGAAGCTCCCAAACTCATCTTCACAGATGATAGAAAGGAGGACAAAGCCTTCTCTTACCTACTCATCAACCTTCTTCTCATCGACATACGCGCCTCTGCTCCTAGTCTCCTAGAACAGCTAAACAAGCCCGAGTACCCCAAAGTATCCGCAAGACTCACGTCTGCTTTCGATATCATCTCCATCTTCATCGGGTATCTGATACAATGTCTTGAAGACGAGTCTCTGGAAACTTTCTTCATGACCCCTGAGAATCTTCTAAAGCTCAGGAAAGGCATCTCTGAGACAATGTCCCTCACAGCTGAATATCTACGTGACCGATGGGACGCTTCCGTTGCTGGAGCTATGGGCCTACATCCCGATGCTCGTACTGGTACAGCAGAGACGTCGACAGGAAAACACCACACCTTGGCCTGGGACTCGATGAAGGACAATGCTGATGACGACATGTTTATACTCTCTGCCGTGCGGGCTTTGGCACTTTGGTTACGAGAGGAAGAGAACGACACCCTGCGAAAAGAAGCAACCGGATTGATGGACATGTTCATGGATCTCTACAAGTCTAGCTCACAAGACAAGCTCGACTTTCGATCTGCGGTCCTCGTTGCGCTCGAAGGCTTGACTACGCTACCCCAAGGTCGCGAGCTATTTCTCACTAACGAAGGTTGGACAATTCTTACTCGCGATCTCGGCTCAATTCTTCAGCACAGCCGAGCATGTCGAGAGCAGGACGCATCGCGAGCCACTGACATTGTCCGTATCCTGCTGCCGATAGTTGAGCAAGAAACAAGTGGTGTTCCTGAAGTTTGGATGGATCTAATCACCGCAGTAGCTGCATGGGATGTCCCCGACTCTGGTCTCCAACCCCTTTCCCATGAAGCACTAGTTGCCGGTTTGCAGCTCTGTTGCGCGGTACTTGTTGAAGCCAATTCGGGGATGCGGCAGAGGTATCGACACTCCATTGCCGCTATTCATGGCATTGCGACTCAGCTTGCCAAACAGATTGGAAACGATGATCATGTGAGGGAGATGCTGGAGGATGTACTCGCTACACTGGCGTCGTTGAGCGAGGAAAGATAGCAGGAGTCACAATATGGTGAAAAATTAGACGAGATCGTCACTAATGAGACTAATGAGAGATACAAGAAATCGTCATCATGTATGTACGGTGCAATCATTGAGGTTGAAGATGCCATTACATTCTATGTAGAAGCATGCATTTCCGTGCTTCGGAAGTCCCTAATACCAAACGCCGTTGCAACAACCTGCCAAGCAATGCATATACATTCCAGTCTCTTGGGCGAGCAATGCGAAAAGCAAATGTCAAATCTAATACTCAAAATCGTCATCAACCGAGGGACCCTTGTTCTTTGTCACACTCTCCTGCTTGCGGTACATTTCAGCAACCTGTCGGCTTGTTGTGGCAGCATCAGCCTTCTTGTCGTCACGCACGCGGATGAAGCGCGGGAACCGAAGACTGATGCCCTTGTTTCCTGAGGAATCAACGCCTTCATGTGCACCAGCTTTGTAACGCGGGCTAAGGGTCAAGTCTGCTGTCTTGACTTCCCAGACATATCGAGGCTCAAACCAAACATCAGGCTGGTGTTGACCACCAGAAGAGTGTGAGTAGAAAGGCTTGGGTCTGTCAATGGTGATCTCGGAGAGCTGCTTGTGCAGATCTTCCAAAACCTGCTCGGAAAAGCCGGTTCCAATGTTGCACACGGTTTCGTATGATTCCGAGTTCGGGTTGTAGCAGGCCAGAAGGAATGCACCATACACAGAGGTACGCTTGCCTTTACCATAGTACGCGCCCAGAACAACAAGATCCAGAGAATCGCCCACGCCTGAAAGGTAATCCTTCTTGATCTGTGAAAGCAATTAGTTACTCTGTTCTCGACGTAGATATTATAGGATTTTACCTTGAGCCAGTTGCGACTTCTCTTGCTGGGTTCATATCCACTCTCAGTCCCGTCCAACATCTTCACCATGAGACCTTCGCAGGATGCCTTGACACTCTCATCAAGGAACACCTGGATCTCATCAAGCTCCTGGCCGTTCATGTGAGTAGCAAAGGCAAATTCACCCTCCACTGGACTAAAAGCTTCTTGTAGAAGGTCACGTCGCTCCCGAAGGGGCTTTTCAACAACGGCTTCTCCGTTGAGGTACAAGAGATCGAACGCAAATACGCAAACCTTAACCTTGACATCCTCGACCTTAACATCCTTCTTCTTTCGTGTCATGAGCTGCTGGAAGGGCAACACCTTCTTTTCGTCAACGTCCCAGGCCACAGTCTCACAATCCAGGACGAAGCTCTTAGTATCGGGCTTGACCCAAGTGTGAAGCTTGGCAAGGATATCGGGATACTTCTTAGAGAGGTCTTCGGAGTTTCTGGAGAAGATGCTAGCAACACCTGCTGCCACCTCCTTGGCTGCGCCTTGACTCGCTTCGTTTAGTTCCTGAGGTGCATCCTTGGCCACATAATGAATCTGTGCCCTTTCGCCATCGTACTTATACTCGCACGTGAACTTCTGCCCTTCGAAACGATCGAGAACTTCAGTGATAGCCTTGGTCGGCTTCGCCAACATAGGCTTCAGTGGCACACCAGGTCGAAGCTTGCAGTTTTCTCGGAGCTTCATAATACCATGTTCGAGCATGGCAGGGATAATGACATCGTAACTGGGAAGCTCGCTACGTTTCGTTAGCACGTGGTTCTCCTATTCATCAAACTTGCTTACCTGTAAACTGTCTTGAGAATGGATTCGCCTTTTTCTAAATCGGTGGTACTAGGGACCTTGCCCTTGGCATCTGCTTCATGGGCAACGACAGCTTGAGCCAGAGAAACCAGCACAGTTCTCTCAGCCAGACCGAGTCTCAACTTTCCTTCCAAGAATCGAATGATGAACTTGGCTTCACTGGGTCCGCCCTTGTCCTTGGTAATATCAACTTTGCCAGTAGAGTTGGCGTCAGCTGCAGCAAGAAGCTTTTTGATACCGTCCACCTTGCGACCCTGGGCACCGTTTCCAGTGACGGTGGCAATGTTCATCAAGCCTTGGTGGACACCCTTGACAGTCAAAGGCTTGGGCTTAAACATAGTTCGCTGCGTCGATCGACTCTTCACAGCTACCAATCCAAGATCACCAATGTCCTTCTGATCAGCCTTGATCACCTGAAGACTTCTTCCAGTGGTTTCGCCAATAGCTTTCATGATCAAAGATTCGCCAATTCCCAGCTCTATGCCGGCATAATCAGGGGCCAACTTATTGATCATTAGCAGGACAGTGGGTAGCAGGTCGTCGGGCGTCAGCCGCATGACCTGGCGAAGGAAGAGGGAGCAGTGCTCCATAATGATCAGACGCTTGGTGGTCATCTCGACAAGCGAAAATGTTGTACACAGAGCGGCATACGGAACAGGAGTACCAGGCTGCCAGTCGGGGTAAGGGTCTTTGATTTTCGACTTAAATTTTGTCTGAACCTTCTCGCGAGCTTTTGCAGCAACTTCGGGTTTCTCGTCAACATCTTCCGCTTCAGCTTCTGAAGCAGATGCTGTTGAGGCTTCCTCTGTGGCAGGCTCATGCCTTTCTTCGGGTGTAGGTTCCTTGACAGACTTTGCTTGAGGTTTGGCTTTAGGATTCTTGGGTGACTTCTTGGGTGATTTCGGTTTTGCTGGTGGGCTCGCGGACTTCGATTTCTTGGGAGATGCAGCCTTCTCTTTCTTAACCGACTCTTCGTGCATCCCATCATCTTCGTCGTCTTCAACTCGCTTCCGGGTTCGTCGTGCTCGCTTGGTAACAGGTCCATCGCTATCATCATCGACTTCCTCTTTCTTAATTTGGGTCAGTTGAGGTTCTGTTTTATCTGGGCGAGCTCTCTTCTTTGTTTCTAATTCCGATATTAGAATGTAGTTGGTGCATTTCGAAACAAATAATCACCTTTATCTGAACCTGGGCTCGATTGAACCTTCGCATCAGCCTCCTCGTCTTTTACTTCTTCCTTCTTCGGCTTGGTGCTGAAAGAAAGCTTTGTTTGTTGAGCCGGGGCATTCTTTGCTCCAAAGAATTTGCTATGCGGGATAATTGGTCCTGGTCAGTAATTGAGTCTTGCATAGTTGAAGTTGTCCCTCCACACGCACCCAAGTGTGCTCTGGCCGGACTTGACATACCCGAGTGTCGCCTGTTTAGGTGCCATGTTGCATAGGTTCCGTGACGTTTCCAAAGGTAATAGACACAGATGGAGACAGTTTACAGGTCGTTTTACAGGTCGTAATATCAACTTTGAGATGTTCTGGCGAAGGAGAGGGGCAATCGTAAGCCCGCGAATTGAGCTGATACCAGGTAGCATGACGCGCCGGCTAGGCAACCTGTCGCGTTAATTAATACCTGCCATTCGCGACGATAGGTGCGACCAGAACGCGCGAGATGCCTGCACCACGTGACTCGGTTGCCTAGAGAAGGTAGGACGCGCAGCCGGTCATCTCCATATCAGGTAAAGTGCGATTCAAATTTATTTAGCGCAGTTGGGGTTCTTAGAGGGGCATCTGCAAGCTCTTGCGTCCTCGGGCAAGATAGACCGAAGCGGATCGACAAATATCATGATGTTGAAACATTTTGACTTGAAGAAAATTGTCGATGTAAACCGGATTAAGACAGAAGACACCCATGAGTTACATGTAAAAAAGCAATCCTGGGTCCTCGCCCTTCTCCATTTTCGGACCATACCAGGCCTCTTTCTAGATAGATCATGGATGTATATTACAACAAGCAACAAGTGCTAGAATCATTATGGTGATACGATTTCGCTCTCAACCCCACTACTGGAAGTAGTGGTTCTCCTCGGGAATACGTCCACGGATGTACTCAGGCTCGGATCCTCGGACGTAGATGTCCTCGAACAAAATCTCGGGCTTGGCCTCAGGCGCGGCCATAGCCTCAGCAGCAGCAACCTCCTCGTTGACATGGGCACGGGCCTCCTTGTCAATCTTCTTGAGCTCATCCTCACTTGTGATCTCCCAGTCCAGAATCTTCTGCTTAAGTCCGGCAATAGGATCGTTGGTGGAGCGCATGCGCTGAATCTCCTCACGGGTTCGGTAGGTGGTGCCAGGGTCGGACATGGAGTGACCGCCATATCGGTAGGTGACGTACTCGAGGACGAGAGGACCCTTGTCGGCAGCGGTGTACTCCTTGCCGTACTTGACGGCAGCCTTGACAGCGAGGACATCCATACCATTGACCTTGAGACCGGGAATGTACTGACCACGCTTGTAGTAGTCGGTCAAGGCGGAGGAACGAGCAGCAGCGGTACCCATACCGTACTTGTTGTCTATATGGTTGTTAACCTTCTGTCTAAACAAATGAGAGCAATTGACTTACTCTCGCAACCAAAGAGGGCGGGGAGGTTCCAGAGCTTGGCCATGTTGAAAGCCTCGAAGACCTGGCCCTGGTTGCTAGCACCATCACCGTAGAGGATAATGGAAGCGTTCTTGTTGTTGTTGTACTTGTGAGCAAAGGCAAGACCAGCACCGACAGGAACCTGAGCACCAACGATACCGTTACCGCCGTAGAAGCCCTTGGCGAACATGTGCATGGAACCACCCTTGCCGTATGAGATACCCTCACGGCGGCCGAGCAGCTCACCGATGATAGATCGGACGGAGGCGCCACGGAGAAGAGCGTAACCGTGGCATCGGTAAGCGGTAATGATGTCGTCCTCCTTAGTGATGGCATGCTCAATACCAACGGCAACAGCCTCCTGTCCGGTAGACAAATGACAGAAACCACGAATCTTCTTCTCCTTGTACAGACGATCGGCCGCCATCTCCATCTGTCTGCGGGGTTATCAGCGAAGGGAATCCTTGATCCTAAAATTGGTGTTGCATACCGGGTGACAACCATCTCGCGGTACATATCCTTCAACTCCTTCTTGGTCACCTCCAGGGTGTAAGGAGGGGGGTCCAGCTCATAAGTCTCGAAGCTCTCATCGCTGAGGTTAACAGAAAAAGGCTCGTCATCAGACTGTTCGAACATCGTTGTTAGTAATGAATTGGAGACGCATTGGGCGAGACGAGGCGGCGGGTGAGGGCATTCCGGGGGACCCTAGTGGGACGGAAAGTTGCGCATTTTCACTTCTCACCTTGGGGACTGAGTGGCTCAGGGACGCAGAAGCAGCGTCAGTGGTGACGGAGCGAACAACGGTATAAGCGGGAGCGGCGAGCTTGGTGCGCATAGGCACAGCCCTGGGGAGTCGGAGAGCTCGAGACAACATCGTGGTTATGGAGGTGCCGCTGGATCAATTGAGGGATCAGGACGTTGTCGAGTTGATAACTGCGACTTGGCTGGATGGAGCTCAGAAAAAGTCGCTGTTGAGCGGCTGGAGCGTTGAGCTTGGCTTCTAATTGTTGGTAAGGTCTAATCCTAGAAAGGCTTAGTGGGCACGTGATATGTACATGTTTATGATTGCTTCAAGCGCTCGCGGGAGGTCAATCTAGAGATTTTCACTTTTAAAAGAAGGTATAGATACTTTAAAAGCCCTGAGACACCTTCTCGGTATCTTTAAACTCTGTTAGTTGATCTCTTTACCATCATTTTGCATCATCTTAGACCCTTCAACTACCGCACCTTTTCGTCGGTGTAATTCTCGCCGATGTGGGGCTCTATCCCTTCTACCTCCGAGCCACGACAATAGATTTTATTAGGTCCCTTATGCTATTAGTCAGTCAGTCTTGCATGTTGGCGGTCCCAATCAAGCTCAACGATTTTGCACTCAAATTTGAAAGTGGCCATGGGTGATGCGAATTCGGGACACAATGTACCCTCCTACATGCATATCCGAAACACCGCATACCATCATCATCATGTTAAAAAAAATGTTGAGTTTTGTTAATGGCCACCCTATCTGGGTAACGTCTAATCTTTCTATATGTAACGTCGCTGATCTGGTATTATAACTGAGATAGCAATATCAAGAACCAGAATGCTATCTGCTTCTGATAAAATCAGGCCACCGCTCGCAAGCCACAATGCAACTCCGTATTCCGTTCCTATAGCTCCAGTTTCCCATAATTCCTGTCCATGTAGTCATGGTTCATGCAGATCCGCATCGTCCACTCATAAACTGATAATGTTTTATGACCCTGTGGTGATGCAGCAACGCCAATAACATGCTTCCAAAATACCCTTATCGCCTCTACTGCAATTCAATAGAAATCAAACCATTGTGCAATACGGATGACCGGATCCGTGTTCGATAAAGTGTTGAACCGACATACAATAAGCGCTTAAAATGTTGGCACGCTCATGATTAATAACAAGTTGGTCACCACGGTAAAATCATCCAGGATTTAAGTAGCCCGCAGCCTAGTCGTCGTGGAAAAACGTGCCACCCTGCAGAGGGGCCGTGGATGGGCCAGCGTCGTGCATGTCAACGTCCTGGGCTGAGGCATCTCGACTAGGTCCGGCCAGCGTTGGTTGTGAAGAACGATAGTCAATAGCCATGGCACTCAACGGGCGATGGGGGTCGTCCTCCAACACCCGCTGTTGAAGCGAGAGGGGGCGGTCGTAAAGCACCTCTTCTGGTGGTGAGAATGACCAAACCTAACAAAGTCAGCAATGTACTTGATGGCAGTTTCTCCGGATGTTGCTTGCCTCCATCACTGTACGGCCTTGCCTCAAGGCTAGAGCAACGCACTTCTCGTCCTCAAAAGCAACTCTCCAAACAGCTTCACCTTGGGCAATAAGTTCTCGAACGAGGTGTCCGGTCTTGAGATCCCATATCTTAACTCGACCATCACTGCCACCACTCACAACTCGAGTATCATCAAACTGCAGACTAGTGACGCTATTATCATGGGCTGCAAGACGGTGAATCGGGCACATCTTCTCCAGTGACCAAACTCTGACCGATCCATCTGATCCACCCGTAACTAACGTGTCCCCCCGCATCTGGAGCTGCCCAACAAGAGACGTGTGACCTTGAAGAATAGCCAAGCACTCACTATCAACATGTTAGTAGATGGCATCAGCACCTTTCTGAAGGGACACATACCCAGAGGTTGGATCCCAGATCCTGACATTCGTGTCTAGACTGCCTGTGACGACCCGCTTGCCATCAAAAGCAATTGCATATATTTGGCTGAAATGACCCTGCAAAGTTTGAAGACAGCGGCCTTCGGAAATGCTCCATACTCGAGCAAATGTATCGTAGCTACCGGATACAACAATGTCGCCCTTGATCTCAAGACATCGAACACTAGACTGATGCCCGACAAGAACGTTTTTGCAGAGACCAGTTCGAATGTCCCAAATCCGCAGAGTAGTGTCTCGCGATCCTGAAATCGCGGTATTCGCATCCGCCATTTTCAAGCATCTAACGGTTGACGTGTGGCCTCTCAAGGTATGCAAACAGGCACTAAAATCCATCAGCAAGCAATTAAAATAATATCACGACTTTGCACTTACCCAGTCTTGAGATTCCACACTCGCACGTCACGATCACAACCTCCGCTGACCAGGGTATCATCCCAAGGGACCATAGCCCAGACACCCATAACATGACCTTGCAGAGTGCGTTGTGAATCTCCTTCAGTATCAAATACGTGGATCTTGGCATTATCAAGCGCCACAATGATATACTTGGGGGTCAGATGTAAGCTTGTAACAACACCGTTTTCTTGGGTAATGTTGCGCGTTGTGCTGGTGCCGCCAGACCTCCAAGCAGCCTCTACCAAATATCGTTGTTTGAAATGAGATTTGTAAGTCCGTAGTCTGGGTCTGCCGCTCGCACTCTGGCCATCAAAGGATCGGGTACCCGAAGCATATGAGTAAGGGCGCGTGCCTGGCAAGGTATTACTAGGCATATCGGCTTCAAGTCCATGGAGGGGCTGGGTAGAAGGTCTCGAAGAGAAATTAGGAGCATGTGTGTAAACCTCAGATAGTCGGCGGCCGTAGTCGTGTTTGACACAGAGGTTCTTCCATGTCATGTCGTCGCTCAAGAGATCTCGCCATCGCTTTGACACTTGTGAGGCTCGTGCTAAGACTTTCGGGTCGTCAATAAATGACAATATCTACACACAACTGTCAGCCAACAAAATTCAAAGCGGTCGGTTGCAGGTGTCAGGCGATCTCATACCCGAAGACACAACTCATCCGGAAGACTTGTGAATGGATCTTTCTTCAATAACGGACTGACAAATTGATGAACGAAACTCAATTGCTGGCTCGTGCAAAGATTCAGTAAATCTGCCAGGACCCGGGTTCGCTGGGGACCAGAACAGTTCTTGAAATGTTGCCGGACCTTGGCGAGAAAGAAATCCTCATCGTCGGCAGCATCGCTCCAATCTGGTTGGAAATGCGATGGGCCTGGAGACGCAGCAGGCGTGGGAGGCGGTGGAGGTGAGCCAGTGAGTTGTTGGTCAAAGTCTGCAGCGGGCGTCGACATGCTAGGAGTTGGAGGCCCGCGCAAATGCCGTTGCTGCTCGGGCAGCTTCTCCAAACGTTGGTTGACCATGGGGTTGGTGGTCGTGCTGAGGGTCAAGTCGTCGCTAAGGGCGCTTCCTCGCCTTTCTGAAAAACTCATGGACCTTTGATAACCGGCCATGACCCGGTCAGTCGCCGTAGATAGGGAGGGATTCAAGTTGGTTAACGGCTTTGAAGCAGTCGGGAATTATGGTTTAGAAGGCGATGAAGAAGGAGTACGTGACTGGCTATGGTCGAGATCGAGGATACGTCGAATGAATCGCGGGTGGGGGGAACGGAGAGCGAGCCGATGCGAGGCCTCTGCCAGCAATTCGTGGAGGATGTCAGCACATATAGAACAGAACAACTCGCTAACGATGGCGCTGGAACATTATTCAAGTGATGTCGCTGGCGTCAAGTGTAAAGGAGCAGCAGATATTGAAAAAGGAAAAGGGTGTAGGAAGCAGAAATCAACGGTGAATGGCGATCGATAGTGACTAAGTTAGAGAGGGATTGTGGAGAGAGCCGATTCGATGGGCAGATGGTGCGGTACAGTACAGTGCGATACAAGCCATTCAGGGACGAAGACTTGGACGGGGACGGGAATGCCTCTCTCTGGGGTGTGTTCTAGGATCTCAATCTTGGCTTGTAGAAGAGGCCCAAGACTGGCTAATGACCTAGCGCGTGGGTCCTGTCGGTTGCAGGCCAAGGACAATGGCGGGATCGAGGAGGCGCTAAACGGAATTCGTTGCAGTTCAGGTCCCTCAGGTCTTCTTGAAGGATCCGTCCGCGTCCCGTCAGTGGTACAAAGGCAAGGGAAGGGAAGGGAAGAGCACCGCTGACTGCTTCTTCCTTTTTACAGGTCTTAGAAAGGGTTATGCCGGCCGTTGCCGTGACCAGTTGATAAATACTCCTAAGAAGACAAGAGTATGTGGATATAGGCTGGAGCGCGTCCTATAGGTACGGATAGAGCACAAAGGAGAGTGAGATTGTCTTACTATTAGATGGATAATAGTTTTGTCCGTCTTTGAGACGACTGGTGCTACTGTGAGGCGCCGTAGTGGTGAGGTGAATCAAAATCTGATGACCAGATGCAGAAGTGGAGGCGAGACAAAGGAAAAGAAGGCGGGATAGGGTAAAGAGGCGATCAAAAGAAAGAAAGAGACGGTCAAGCCAAAAACGGTCCGTAAACGGAAACAGATCCTTTAATTCGATTTGGGTTCTCTTTCTTGGAGGTTTTGAAGGGGGTTGATAGTGATCAGTTTGAAATCATTGGCGTAGTCCAGATATTACCTAGGTACTGCTAGGTAGTAAGGCTTGCGGGGGAACAATTACAGTCAGAGGGAAGGAACCTACCAAAAGCACTATTACGCGCTTTCAATTTTTTTTTTTCTTCTTTTTTTTTCTTTTTTTTTTTTTTTAACCATCTTACTTCTCTAGCGGTAGGTAATTCATCAATGCAAAGATACCTAGTATTTCATTGACATTCCTGACTTGGTACTTTTTCATTCCCCTTACTGTCCTTGGGCTCTGCATCCGGAACCGACTCCTCTCGAGGAAATTGACTTTACAACATGGAATTCCAAACTTCTGCAACGGGTGTTTCATTTCGGACGATGAAACGGAGCCAAGTCTATCTGAGCGTTTTTTTTTTCCTTTCCCATATCCTCGGCCGATACGTACTGAATCAAAGTGTCATACTCACCATCTACCCGGTTTGCATCAAATATACCCACGTCCATTATATTTGCATTAGGGGACATTACAGTGCTGCGAGCCTCTGTTGGTTCCTGCGTAGGAAAGGCCGTGCGCGATTCTCAGGTGTAGGAGCCGCCGTTGGCTTTTTTTCCCAACTGATTCTGATTCATCCCATATCGAATGTATCGGTCATCAACTATATATAAACGGCCTCGTCATTACGTTATTCTGCAGCCCAAAATGGTCGGTTTAGATGCACAGAATGATATGTGAGAAAGCTATCGTGGAAACAAAACTCAACTTGGAGATGGATGGGTGTCTCCGCACTGAGATGAACTACACTGCAAGCAAACTTGCTGCAAGACATCGCGTCCCTTCCCCCTTCCAGCTTAGCCATGTGATGAAATGTGACACTTCAGGCGGTTCTCGACAAGACCGGATTGGATACTGTTTGCATCAAGTGTGTCGACGAACCCCTCTTTGCGATGTTTGGACGATCAGGTGCAATACTTCAAAGCATTAATACGGGGTTATATGTTACCTTGATCTTATCGTGACTGCAAAGAGGATGTATGTTGTATGGTTCTATCAATATTAAGTGAGCAAGCAGTGGAATATTCAAGTTATGTTTTTTTGCCTAAGGCCAAGAAGCCCGGGCTGACTCATCTTATA